>PVKU01002417.1:217288-229579 GCA_004027475.1 Anoura caudifer
CCCCCCCCCCCCCCACCAATGATGTTTGCTTTTCAGATTAGCCCTGTTGTCACAGGACATTCCTCCAGCCTCTTCTATCATTTAATGTTTTTTCATGAGTTTTTTCTTTTTAAACTCCAGGTCTCATGTGAGGTAGGGGTCTGACTCTCTCTTTCCATACAGAAGGGCCTGTCCCAGCCCAGTGTTCTGTCATTGCCCTGCCCACTGCCGTCTGTCATGGGTCCAGCTCCCAGGTTCGCCTGGGGGTTGGTTGGCGGCTGGGCTGTCTCTTGACCCCGGTGCGAAGTCCACACTGCGTGTTTGCAATCCTCAGAAATAAGCTTTGGTCCTGGCTGCATGACCTCCATTAGACCCCACGCAGCCACTTTGCAGATCACCCCACTTCGTGGTCAAGCACAGGAACCAGCTCAGAGGGGCTGGTGTGCCCGAGGCACCCAGGCAGCCTGTGGATCTGACTCAGGCCCGGGGACCCCACTGCTCGGGCCCAGCGACGCTGCAGGGCTGAGAGGGGCGTCTCAGGTTCAGCATCTGGGACAGCTGCTTCCCCTGACCAGGAGCCCCCAGCTGGTGCCTGAGGTTCTGTCTGTGGTTGTGCCGTGTGGTTTGGTGGCCACCAGCCATGCATGGCTACTGACCTGGAAACGGGGCAAGCACCCCAGGTTGAAATGATGGCATTTTGTGTATAAAATGGCGGGTTAAATAAAATATGAGTATTCATTTCAACTGCTTCTTTCTCTTTTCTTTTTAAAAGTATATCTCCTAGGAAATTCAAAATTGCCTCCGTGCCGGAATCCCACCGCTGTTAGAGGGCACCGATTTGCCATACGGCTTTCTGGGCACTGGCCTCAGCCTCCCAGTTTCTTGTCCCCCGGCCCCCCGCTCCCCAGGCTTCTCCCTTGTCACCCCCTCCACTGTCTTCCCCGACAGGCCCCTTCCTGCAGATGTGCCCCTATCACTCACCTCCAAGACCCTTCTTTGTAGGAGCAGGAGGGAGGGGTCATTACCTCCGTTGTCATGGCTGACACCCCACAGTGGGGCACAGTCCTCACGGCACAGAGACCCGAGGCTGGGGGGACATCAGGGCTCATGTGGGTATGGGGGCGCTGGGTCCAGTCCTTGGAGAGGACTTGGAGCCTCAGAAAGGCAGGAGGCCCTGCCAGGGCCCCCCAGGGCAGTGGCTCCTGGGCTTAGCCTGAGGGAGGGCTCCGTCCCCAAAGGAGTGTCCTGGCAGTGTTGTCACTGTCACCCAGCACCCCCTGGGGCCCTGGGCGGGCGGGCAGGTCCTAGGGCTGCTGGGCATCTTGGCCTGAAACACCTGGTGGGTTCCCAGTGAAATGGAATGCGTGGCCAGGAGCCAGGTCCATGGCTTGGGGCGGAGCCTCTGCTTTCCCCAGAGAAAGGAAATACCTCTGAGGTGACAGACCGTCCGGCCAGCCCCACCCTGCTCCACCTGATGAAGCCAAAATGACTTCTCAGAAAGGGTCACCTGTTGATGCCACAATTGAATAAACGCTTGTTAAATGCTCTCTGTTATGAGTGCTGTCACGTGAAACAGAGTTACCCGTGTCTCTGCAGCTGGCTTGCTTACTCACTTCTGCTGCTTCTGTTTGCATGTTCTCTCCCGATTTGTCAGGACACGCTTGCCCCCTCCGGGACCTGCGCCCCCTCTCTGGGAGCAAGCACTTTACTCCCACTTCCCCGGACGGGGCCTGAGGCCCTGGGCACCCCTGGTGCGCTGTGTGTTTTAACCGGGTCCTAGAATCTGGAGGGACGTGAGCTCCTGGCCCGATTCCCTCGCGGTGCGCACGTGGCTCCCAGCATGCCTGGTGGCCTCTGAGGGTCCCCTGTGGATGGTTCTCTCCGAAGGACCTTAGGCATGACCTCTAGCTGGCGCATCCCCAACTCACGAAACCTGCCCCCGGTAAGCATGTGACTGGATCGCCCCCATCCCTAGGTGTCTGGCAGGGGAGAAGGGTGCGGGCGGGTTCAGGATAGAACCTGAACGGGGCATCTGTCTGTCAGTCCGTCCAGGTGGAGATGGCGTGTGGTTCAGCGCCCCGCTCTCCAAGGTGGGGGGTGTCTTGCCTCTCTGTGTTGCCCCCAAATCTTTGGAGCGTGTTTACACGGCCCCCAGGTGCCCACTTGCGTGTCCCCTCGGTTGGTGGTGCCTTGAGGTGGTTGGGCATGCTGCACTTGACCAGCTCCGCCTGGTAACTGCTGTGTGACCTCAGGCAAGCCAATCGACCTCTCTGAGCCTTAGTCTGTCCATCCTCACCATACAGCAAAGACACAGCCAAGGTGGCTGAGAGCATCAGACGAGACGATGGACTCAAAGTTGAGACGAACACGCATCCGCGCACAGTGCTCTGCTCTTGTCACTGCGCGCGTTGGCTGTGCCTGCCGAATCTGTTTGGACGTTGCTCGTGCCTCATGTAGCTGTTTGAGTTTGTCCCCTCCCCTCCTCTGTCCTGCCGGGGTCTCGGGGTCCGGCACGGGCCCGTGCGACTTCCTGCCCCCGCCTGTTCTCCGCAGAGCCTCTGGCTTGGGCTGTAGGAAGGCTCGGAGTTGACGTGGGGGCTCAGGGTGGGGGCGCCCTGCAGCCCCCTCCCAGGCCACCTGCTGCTGTGGTGGGGACGTTAGCAGACTTGGGGGCCGCCAGGGCTGTTTCCTCCCCCCGTGAGCACCGGGAGTGGGGATGCAGGATGCATGTCCCATGAGGGAACTCTAGCGGAGGACTGCCCCCCATCCCTGGGGCTCCAGGTGGCCGCTGGGGGCAGCGGAGCGTGCGACTCCATGGTGCCTTCTTGGCCCTCGGGTGGATTCTCTGACGTGGATGTGCTTTTGTTCCTTTGAAAGTTTATCCTGCCATCTTTTATTGAAGAGGGAGAAAGGGAGGTGGAATATTCATTAGTAATCCAGCCAGGGGCCTTGTCTAGAAAGCCGGAGCTGCGATGGGGTGGGGCCTTGGGTGCGGGACCCACCAGGGTAAAACCTGATGCACCTGTGCATGCCACCCTCGCACCTCTGGGCATGGCTGCATCCTTCCCTGCTCTGACCCCCAGTGTTCCAGAGCTGGGGAGTAGAGATGACAACAGCCAGCTCCTAAGGACCTATTAAATCCCGGCTGGGTCACCTCACCCATTCCGTGTGACAAACCACTCCAACACAGGGCTCATTTCAGGGCCGGACGCTGAATGTTTTGTGCCTGCGTGCCATTCAGTCCATCTTCAGCTTGGTCTCAGCATTGCAAATGCAACCACGTTCCAATAAAACTTTATTTACAAAAACAAGCTGTGGGCCGGATTTGGCCTGCAGACAACAACTGGCCAGCCCCGACCATTTGACAGTCCTTGTGGGCTGCTGAGCTCATCTGTGGTCAGCTTTGAGGCAGGTCTTACGTAGGTGTCTGGGGAAGTGGTGGGGCGGGGGCCTGTACCATCTGTGTCTTGTCGCATGACAGGCCAGCCCAGCCCGATCGCATGGTGGCTGCAGGGTTCCCAGGAACAGCAAGAGAGAGCAAGTTCCCATGTTCTGGCTGTTCTGAAGGCTCCCTAACACGGCCAAGTCCAGGGTCATTGGGAGAGGACTTGCCCAGATGGAGGACCCAGTGAGGCAGGGACTAAGTGGGCCATCCTTGGGACACCCACTGCGGCTGTCCCCGAGGGAGAACACCCGTCTCTTCCTTCCCAGGGGCTCCCTTAGTGCTCACTGCCCACGGGCCACGCACTCACGACCACCGTGGAGATGCTGGGGTGGGCTTCCGTCCTCCACCTGCCACAGGGCTCTGTGGCTCAGCCCGCGGGCATCATTCGTATTTTAACTTTGTTGCCACATAATTTCACATGGGAACAGGGATGCCACTATTTCCGGCCTGTCCTGCTGCCCTCTGCCCACCTCGGTCATAGAGCTGCAGGCTGAGGAGCCCCACGGTCTGGGAGACTGGCCCTCAGCCTCCCGCCCGGCCTGCTTTGTGGACAAGCGACTTCCCATGGGTGTCCATCACCTGCCCGCGGACCTTGATTGTCGCCACCGTGTGACCGTTGGGACGATGCTGCCACGAATATCTGTGCACCAGCTTTGGTTTGAATACCTGTTTCCGCTTCGGCGGAAGCGGGCTCCTAGCTTCGGAAGGCCCGGGAGGAGGATGTTGGCATTCCTTCCGAGGCGTGTGGGGGCGCCCCCTTGTGCCCCATCGGTGAGTCCCCAGGACGTCATGGTGCCTTCTCCTTCCTTCCGGTTTCACAGAACCAGCTGGAGGGCAGTGGGCCGCGGGCAGTGACTCCCACGTCCTAGAGTGGAGCTGCCACCTCAGGGCACAGCCCAGAAGTTCCCTGGTCTGGGGCAGGCTGGCTCTGCCCAGGAACATGGCCTGGGCTCGGCCCCTGGGGCCCTGGCTCCCAGCCCGGGGCTTGGGCCGCTCTGGGCCTGGGGCGTTTCCTGAGGGTGGCAGAGCTGGTTCAGAGCCCTTCACGATCCTGATTTCAGCCTCCAGGGGAGGATGAGCAGTTCCAAAAATAGAGGCAGGCCTACGAGGGCCAACATTTTCCGTAGTTCAGTGATTTACTTGTTCTTTGTGGGGACAGTGAAGATCCCTCGAGCATGGAGGTTTTTCACATTTCCTAGAGGCCAGTCACTGCTTTTATCTCTTAACTGTTGAGATGTATTTCACCCGCCGTACGACTTGCCCGTCAACAGGACACAATGCAGGGTGTTTCTGCTCCAGCATTTTCACAGGGTGGGGCAGCCAGCTTTGGGATGTTTGCGTCCCCCGACGCCAGCCCCTGCCGCTCAGCGGATCGGCCTGGGCGGTGGGAGCAGACATCCTCGCCTTGCTCCCCGTCGAAGAGTGGAAGCACGCGGGCCTCCCCACTTTGGAACAATGTCGGCTGATGCTTTTTTGTAAACGCACTTCATCCAATTGAGGAGGGTCCCCCCTTCCTATTTTTGTGAGGGTTTTTGTCCTCCTAGGCGGAGGATGGATTTTGTGAAATGCTCTTCCTGCACTGAGCGATACGATGGTGTGGATTTCCCCTGCAGCCTCTCGCTGTTGCTGTAGTGGGTTACTAAACGCTGATTGCTACTAAACGCTGATTGCCTGTTGTTTTTAAATATCAAACCACCTTGCATCCCCGGAATAACTCCCACTGGTCGTCGTGGTGCATCATTCTGTCCATGTGTTGTGCAATTCGATGTGCTACTGTTTCGTGCACCCCTTGTCTGGTTTAGTATCAGGCCGTCCTTGCTGCATAAAGTGTTGGGAAGCATCCCCTCCTATGCTGTTCCGTGGAAGGTGGCGTACAGAATTGGTGTCCGTTCTTCGTTCAGCATTTCACGGAATCTCCAGTGAAAGCACTTGGGGCTGGAGCTCGCTTTCTTATGAAACTGGGAGTTTTAAAATCATGTGATCTCCTTCTTCGTTATAGGGCTGTTCCAACGACCCTTTTTGTGTGGGAGGAACGGTGGCAGTGGTGTCTCTGGAGGAATCGGTTTATTTCATCTCTCTTGTCCTGCTGTCCTCTGTGCTCCGTTATTTCCCATTCGGGGGCGGCAGCAGTGTGAGGACGTCCCCAAGTCACTCCGGGTGCTGTTCACTTCATCTCCTCTCTCTGGTCTGTGTCAGTTTGCTAGAATTCTGTCAATTTTATTTGACACAGAACCAGCTCTTGTCTCATTGATTTTTCTCTATGGTTTTGGTTGTCTTCCTGTTTTCAGTGTCGTTTATTTCCTCTCCAGGACCCTCTCTTCCTCCCTCCCTTCGTCCCTCCCTCCTTCCTTCCTTCCTTCCTCTGTCTCGACCTTGTAAAGGGTGCATGTGCACATGTATGTATGTGTGCATACTGCACCCATGCACCCATGTGCATGCACACACATCCATGTGCACACGTGCATGGGTGCCTCAGTCTGTGCGCACACGTGTGTGTGCATATGTGCATATGTGTGCACACATTGCATGTGCGGGCATGTGTATGTACCTTGGCCTCTGGTGGTTTCCCATTTTCAACTTTGCTGCTACGGATGCCCTCACTGGCACCTGAGTCAGGTGCCTGCCGAGGGTCTTACCGGACCCTCTGTCTCGTGAGCCCCCCAGCCTTCCCAGGGGGTGTGGCACGAAGCCCCTTTGACAGGTGAGGAGGCTGAGGTTTGAGAACAGCTGTCTCCCTGGGGCCCCAGGTGTGGAGAGGCAGCGTCAGCCTTGCTCGTCCCTCGATGCCTGTGGCCCCGTTGCTGTCCCCAGCTCACTCTCCCATGAGCTTCTCCCTCAAGGCGGGCAGCTTGTACCTGCCCGGGAAGTCCCTGGCACCTGGCCCAGGGAGGGTGGGGGCGGCCTGCATGGATGGCCACCTGCACTGGAGCTACTGGGATTTGCAAAGTAGCCTCGGATGGGGCTATGGGCGGGATTCTGTTCCTGCCCTCGGAGCCCCACCTCGCCCAGCCCACCTCTGTGCCCTCTCCCACTCACACACCCCTGCTGGGACCCCTGCTTCCTCGAGGGGCTGCTCCCTGCCCACCTGGAGCCCCAGCCCTGGGCCTTGGCAGCACCCCTGCCCCCACCTGGACCTGTCTGAGTGGTGCTGTGTCTGCTTTCTGTCCCGTCCACCCGGCGATATTGGACAGTTGGGCCTACAGGCAGCTTCTCCACGTTTGGACTTTGGGCTCATTAAGCCCCCCCGGTATTTCTGGGGACCCTTCAGGCTGCCCAGCCCGGCCGTCTCCAGTCCTCGATCTCTCTCTCACTCACTTTGTAATGGAAGTCACTGAGGTTCAGGTAAAGGGGCCTCAAAACCACCCAGGATGCATGCAGAGCAGTTTCTTACTGGCCCGTCAGCCCTGGAGGTGGACGCGCGCCCCTACTCTTCCCGTGTGGCCTGCCCAACTCGGGGCTGGCTTCGGGGAGCGCTGGGCTGCGGACCGGTGAGGAGCGCTTGGATTCTGAGATAAGGGCCCACGCGGCGAGTCGGCCAAGGGAGCAGAACGGGGTCACCTGGGCAGCTGGTTCTGCCCTCTGTCGCCCTCCTGTTCTGTGCGCTCTGTTTTGGCTCCTGAATAAAACTGCCACCTGCATTTCTGCAAAGCACTGCAAGTCCATTCCCAACGTGCTCACTCACCAAGCAGCCTTGGAGAGAACGGGCAGAGATCAGAGGACACAGCTGTGACCTTCTGACGGAGGGCGTTTTGGGTGTCTCGGGCTGCTGGGAGGAACTCAGGGTCTTCGGTCTGAATTGTTCTTTGCGCCCCCCCTCCTCCCTCCCTCCCTCCCTTCCTTTCTTGTGTGACATTTTTTCTCTATGACAATGCATCACCTGTCCGCCCAGGTAGCTGCCACTCTTCGAGGGTGTCAGCAGAAAGGTGCTGTGATTTTGCTCTGGTTCTGTAGCTGTGGAGATGAAACTTTGGTCACTTTCTTGTGTGTCAAAGCGCAGGCTGGGTGGCCGGTTCCCACTCCCCTAAACACTCATGCTGGTGTTTCCTTCCTGTGGTTTCTCCGTCCACCCAGCTGTGTCCCGGGATGCGCTCAGCGGAAGCCCTTTGTCAATCGAGAAGCAGGCTCCATGTCCTACCGAATTAAAGGCACACAGAGCCGCCCGTCAGCACAAGTGAATGTCTTTTGAAGTGAATGCCCCTCTTTGGGCTTTGCTGTCTTCTGTCTTTAAGGCCCGTGACACTGTCCCCAGCAACGTCGACACAGGCAGCACATGGCCTCGGGATCTGCCGGTCCTGGGACGGGTCGCCGCCGCCCCTTCAGCAGCAGCTGGTTAGGATTCCACAGCTGAAGGGGTGGCGTCCACGTGTGGGCTGCCTTTCCTGCGTGGCCCCTGGGGACCCTCCTGCGGGGCCGGCCCTGCGGACATCACTGAGTGCCCCGTCTGTCCTCGACCTCCCTGGCTACAGCGGGAGTGTATCTTCTAGAAAAGGCCCTGAGAGCCCGTGGCTCCCTTCTTCCACAAGGGACTCCCTCATCTGCCTGCCGCCTCCCCCTGGTTTTCCTGGCCTCTCGTCTCTTCTTTGGCCTTGTGTTCAGGTGTGTTAAAAATAAAATCTCTTGGCTACTTTTACTGTGGGATTGTTGGGGGGGGGGCAGGGGACAGGGATGTGGTCAGTCCTCCTGGTGGAAATGGCAGGTTGTTTTGCAGCGAAAAATACAAACATCCAGGATGGGACTGTGCCCAGGGTGGGGGTGGGGGGTTGCCTAGAGGGAGGGGGCTGGGTAATGTTCTATCTTCATCTGGCGATTTTCAGCATCTGCTGCCATGGTCTGCTTCAGAGTTTCCGGGGCGGCCGGAGACGGTGCCCACCCCACTGGGTTGGAGGCCCAGCACTTCCAGCGGCTGGCCCTGCAGGGCCGAGATGAGGCAGGCCCACCTGGGCGTGTGGGCTGGCGCGGCGTGTTTGTGGGACTGAAAAGCTTCTCCAAACGTGTTGTCTGTGGGTGTTTTCCAGAAGCCTGCATCTACGTTAATTAGGGACCGAATGCTGTTTCTGTTTGTTTGTTGCACACCCTAGCCTTGCGCCGTGGGCTTCTTGTCCGCAGTGTCATTCGGTGGGCTTCGGTGAGGAGCTCAGTGCTTCCTCGCGTTCCTTGGCTCCGACCCTGGTAGGAAAAGCTATTCTAACTGCCCAGACCCTGAACACACAAACCTTGTCGCTGCCCCCACTTTCCTGCATGGAAACCACTCCCTCGCTTCCCGCCCCCTCACCTGCACCCGCTGGCCCCGAGTGCAGCGGCTGGGGTCCGTGTCGGTGAAGAGGAGCCCATATTCTGTGCTCGGGGCTCCTGCTGACAGATACCAGGGTGCGGAGGGGTGTGGGGGGCTGGTCACGGACACCTGGAGTTCTCTGCTTCTGGGTAACTTTCTTCTTTAAGTGAAAAATGGAAACATTGACCCTCATCCCCAGGAAAGTCAGCAGAACACTGGGTCCTTCTGGGAGAGCAGGAAGCCCCTGCCGTCGGCTCTCGCGAAGCTCTTGCCTCTGGGCTGCTAATCGGCCAGCAGGGGTGTTCGAGGATGTGGACTTCGGGGTCTGCCTTCGAGAGGTGGGTGGTCTCTCGTTCGTCGAGATCCCTCCTTTGTCCCGGCACCGTTTCGTCCTTTCCAGCGAGCGGGTCTCTCGCGCACTTTGTCGGGTGTCCCCCAAGCGTGTCCTGGTTTCGTCGCTGTTGCGCCCGCACTGTTTTAAGTTTGTTTCCCATTGTTCGCAGCAACTGCAGAGAAAGCTCAATGAATTGTTTTTAGGTTCATCTCGCAGCTCTAATTTCGTTCACATCGCTGATTGTTTCTGGTCATTGCGGAGTCACATGGATTCTGATATTGTCAAATGCCCCTCAGATGCCATGTGCCCTGCCGTGCACCCTGAGAGCTTCTAGAATGGGGGCCTGGAAAGTCAGGTGTGAAGCGTGGCCCCTGGACACCAGGGGTGTGGCTTTGCCATCAGGGACTCTGCGTTCACGCCGCCTGGACTGAGTGTCCCCGTGGGCCCGTCTTACCCAGGCACTTCCCTGCTCACATTCTCTCCATGCCCAGGCGTCCTGTCCGTACGTACTTCTGTCCATCCATCTGTCGTCCGCACAGCCTGGGAGGAGCTGGAAGAATGATCTTCCTGCTGATGTCAGCAGAGGCCAGTGCTCACAGGAGATGCTCCGTGGATGTGGCCTGGGCTGGACCTGGGGACCTGGATGGGGCTGTACAGCTGGGTCAACCAGGGGAAGCCCTTTGGGGGGCTGCTCCCCAGACAAAGCTGGGTGACGGTGACGATGTCACCAGCTCTCAGCCCTGGGCGAGCCTCTGCGCCCCTGGACCCCAAAGCAGCCCCTGCATCCTGATCTCCAGTGGGCCGGGACCCACCCCGCCCCAGACAGGCTGAGTGTGGGCAGTGGAGGAGGGGGTCCTCTGGCCCGGGTGATCTCGTCGGGGTCTGGCCAGCCCACTTGGGAGGGCAGCAAACCGACGTCCAGGCCCAAAGTGTGTGTGTGTGTGGTTCTTGGAGCTGTGAGCAGGGTGTGGGGCAGCCTGGCGTGGCCTGGGGACGTCCCTGACGCAGCCTGCAAAAGTCTCACTGGATGAGGCAGCTTGGTCACGTTAACCTCCCCGGAGGGGAGGGTGTTTCCTCCAGATCCTTAGGAAAACAGGAGTTGAAAGTGGAAGTCATGTGGTAGGGTGGGGTGGGGGCAGGTTTCCACAGCTGTCAGAATAATAGGAATTAAGGAAAACCCACCCTCAGCTTAAACACGGTCATTAAGGATGATGGCAGGGCTGGGGCTGCTGCAGTCCCTCCGAGGTGGGGTCCAGGCTGTCCCCATGTGAGTGGCCGCAAAGGCTCCTGCAGATGTGGGGACATGGCCCCGGATGGAGCCACCGCCTCCCCCTGTAGTGCCGGACGCTGGGAGCCGCAGGAAGCTGCCAGGAGCCTCAGCGCTTGGAGGGACATTTTCAAAGCCTCCTGCGACCGGTGTGGCTTGGCTCTCAGGTGTCGGTGACATTGTGTCTCCCCGGCAGTCTCTGAGGGCTGTAATTAATTGTGTTTGGTGCACCGGGTTCCCAGACTGTGCTGCTGGTGAGCCCCCGTTTAGAAGCTGCGTCAGCCCCAGAGACGCTGCTGTCTGAGCCAGAGCCGCCAAGGCAGGTGACCTTCCCACCGGCCCTCAGTGCGGCGGGCACTGGGCCGGTGGCACTTCCGTGGCTTGTGGGGCTCTGGCATGTGCAGGGAGCAGGAGGCCAGGTCTCCTCCTCCTCTGCAGCGGGCCAGGGCACTGAGTCTGTTTACTGCCAACCCCGCCGCCTGGCCACATGCCGCCTGGCCACACGCCGCTCGCATCGGAAGTGTGTGGTGCTTGATGTTGAGAGGGCACACCCCAGCGCCCTGCACCTCTGTGTCCAGATTCTGAGAGTGGGCGTGCTGTTGGGGTACCTTCTCTGGGCAAATGTCACCTCCTCTGGCACCCATGGTTGTCCAGTGGTGGGGCGGGGGGAGCGACGGTGGCCTGGGCCTGGACCCCACGCCCCTCCCCTTCAGTCACTGCCCAGGGCCAGCACCCACCGGAGGGACCCGAGCTCCCCACGCATGGCCAGCCAGTGCACCCCGATATCCAGGGGGCGCTAACCATTCGACCGCAGAGCCCTGGTTTCAGAACACGTTTTAATTCGGAGCCTGAGGGTGGCAAGCTTGTGGGCGCAGGCACTCGGAGAACTGGATGGATATGGCTCCGTTTCCTGCATCTTCCGAGCGCTGCTTCCTGTACTGATTGGCTCCTTTCCTTGGGACACAGGGCCAGTGCCAGGCCTCTCTGCGGCTTCCGCCGGTCCCCGGCCTATCTCTGTGTCAGGGTCACACTGTCTCCCCATGGTATCTGTCTAGGCAGCCTTGGCACCGGGCAGTTTCCAGCACTGCCCCGGTGCTGTTGGGCTCTGTCCCCTCTTCTTCGAGCCTCAAGGTCAGAATGTGAAGTTTCATGAGCATTCTTACCAGGGTTTTTCATTGGCAGTTACGTCAAATTTGTATTTTGCATTGATTTTCTGTCTTTAAGATATTAACCCCTGAAGCAGCGTGAGGAGAGAGACATCGGTGTGAGAGAGAAACATCAATAGGTTGCCTCCTCTTCACACCCCTGACTGGGGATCGAACCCACAGCCCAGGCATGTACCCTGATTGGGAATCGAACCTGTGACCTTTTGGCGCATGGGGCCACACTCCAACCCGCTGAGCCACCCAGCCAGGGCTGAGTGTTACCCATTTGAATGCACAAGATAAATGGGCAGTCACAAAAGCTTGCTTCTAAACATACAGCATGTCCGTTTGTGATTCCACTTGCCTTAAATAAAAAAGTTTTTGTGAATATTTTAAACCAGAGCTGATGGAGCCTCTGTGTTTTCAGGAGCCACCTTCGTGGGCCTTGCCGCTCCAACCTCTGTTAAGTGGGCTTCTGCCGGGAGGCCCTCTCTGCGAGTGCTGCGGCAGAGGCCCCGAGCCGAGCGTCGGCCAGCCCTCCGCCAGACAGCCGACGTCTGAGGGCCTCCGGGCCGCTGTGAGACTCCAGGTTCTCTTAGAACACTTCAGCGGCCAGGTCTGGAGTCTTTGTCAAAATTGCTCTTCCTGCTGCCCTCATTTCTCCCCACCGCCCCGTGTTAGTAGGTACCTTGGCAGGGTAGCTGAGACCAAAACACGTTCTCAGAGTCATTGAACTTGATCGACCTGTGTTTTTATAGCTTGAGATACTCCCCACCCGCCCCCTTTGTGTGCCTGCGGGTAGTGTTAACCTTCCCGCCCCGAGCTGGCGTGCACTGTTTTTCGGGAAGC
>PVKU01002418.1:0-229537 GCA_004027475.1 Anoura caudifer
AGTGCTTTGAACTGGGCATCTGATAGGTTGGCTATCTCTTTGTCACTTAGATGAATTGGCTCTGGGGCTTTGATCTGTTCTCCCATTTGCGCCATTTTTGGTTTTGTTTTGGCTTTTGGTTTTTGGTTTTTGGTTTGGTCTGGTCATGGCTGTTTACGTAGTGAGAGGTGGAGCTTTAGGTGTCCCCAGGGTGGGGCAGCTCAGTTGCTGGGTTGTGACGCTGTATGTGGGGGCAGGGTCCAAGAGGGAACAATGGCACTTGCTCTGCTCTCTCTGGGATTCCAGTCCCTTCCACTGCTTTCCCCCACAAAATTGGGCCCTTCTGACTTCCACGTGGGTGGGCTGTGTACGTCCTAGGGCCACGTGGGCCTCTCCAACAAACTCTCTTGTGACACTGGGAGTCTCTCCCGGCACCTCAACGCCGACAAGTGTTTCAATCGGTGCTTTTAGGCCTCACTTCCTGGTGCTGGGGCCCTGGGTTGCACAGTCCGTCTCGCTGTCCATTTTTGCCTGGTTTATCTATACTCCAATGTGTGACTGTGGTCAGCTGCCTTGTGTGCCTTGCTGGGTCTGCTTGTTGCCTCCCTATGCCTGGTAACCACCGCCTGTGTGCCTGGGGTGTGCCAACTGCTGCCTGGGGACCACTAGCCACAGCTCTTTTCTGCTGCGATCCCTCTCGACTGGCCACCGACTCCGCCCCTCTTACCGGTCTGGGTGAATCGTTGTTGGACTTCCATACAATTCAATTTTCTATCTGTTCTGATTGTTCTTTTGGTTCTAAATTTTTGTTGTCCTTAATTTTGGTTGTGAGAGGAGGTACAGTGTGTCCACCTGTGCCTCCATCTTGGCCAGAAGTCAATGCTCTACTCTTATATAAAAGAAAACTGACCCTCAAACAAGTTCAGTGACTTAACCATACCTTCAGTAAAATTTTTTTAGGGCAAAGACCACATCTGATTTATCTTTGTACTTCTGATGGCCAGCTCAGTGTCTGGCACATATTAGACAATCAATATGTGTATTGTATTGAGTTGAAAAAGAGTTCTGGAGACTATCAATCTAGTTGGGTACAAGGTGAGGGCTGTAAACAGGTATCTTGGCTTTTAAACTCTTGGGCTATAGTCAGGTTAAATCATAACCAAGATGTTCAAAGTATTACTAAGGAAAAGTAAAAGATGACATGACAACATCTCTTAAATTTTAGTCTTGGCAGATAGTTCTTATCTATTTTTCCTTTTACCCAGATTACAGGATATCCCCCTTTATTGTCCTGTCCAAATCATGCAAAATTTAAAACATGTGATTGGCTTACCACTGAGCAAACTATTTCCTTTCTTTTTGATAAATATTCCAGATTTTAAAAATACCTCCAAGTACCAGTCTACAATAAGATTTATTCAAGAAAGGACATCTATAAAAAGTAAAGGTTCTTCATGTCCTTTGGATGACTATTTCTGAAAATACTAGGTGTACATAGATGCTGAGAAATGTCTCCAGTAAACAGAATTAAATAAAAATAGTTAGAGGGGCTAGAAGTGTACACCGGCGGGCTATGGGCAAATTACGGCTGCCTGTTTTCTCCTGGAGGATGAAAGGTCTAGTTAAGAGACTGGCCATCCTTTTCTGTAAAGGGCCAGTAAATGTTTTAGGCTTTGCCAACCATATAATCTGTGCTGCAACTAATCAACTGTGTTATTGTAGTGTGAAAGCAGACATAGACTGTATGTAGATGGATGGCTCTGCTCCAATTAAACTTTATGTATGGACACTGACATTTGAGTCCACACAATTTTCCTAAATTGCAAAACAGAATTATTTTCTTTGCACTTTGAAAATTCCAAAAGCATTGTTATCCCATGGATTGTATAAAAACAGGCAGGCCCAATTGTGTCGGGGGAGTGTAGTTTGTCAACCCCGGGTCCAGTTAATAATAATAATAGTAACAATAGGAATAGTAACTTATATTTATTGAATCTTGATTAGTTAGCAAGTACTTTATGTATTTAATACCCATTTTTTTTAAATAAAGCTTATTTTTTAGAACCGCTCATTTTTCAAATGAGGAACAAACAGAAAGGTTGACTTGATCAGTGTCACAGAGTAAGTAGAAGAGCTAAGAACAAAGCCCAGGTCTCTTAGTCTCAGAGGCTGTGCCCCTCACCATTATTCTGTGTCACATCTTAAAGTAAAATACGTAGCTTTACGTGGCTCTTGTATTGACAAAATTGTGGTTCAGATTTGCAGGCGTCGGTGGAGAGAGCATCCCAGTGGGAATTATGATACTTGAGTTTTGGTTCCAGCTGTGTGAATAACTTCCTCATGTAACTTTAGCAAAACTCTTTAGTTTTCAGAGTCTTATTTTTTTTATGTGTAAGACAAAGGGGTTAGAGAATGACAGTGGACTTCAAGGGCACTGGTGATTTTGCCCCCCAGGGACATCAGGTAATATGTGAATGCACCTTTGCCTCCGTCTTACCCTGCAGGACTGTGGGGAGGAACCTATTGGCATCCAGTTGGTAGGGGCCAGGGATGCTGCTAACCATCATACGATGCACAGGACCACACCTGCCCGCAGCGAACACTTACCTGACCCAAAACATAAATGGTGCCAACACCGAGAAAGCCTGGACCAGTATAGCTCCTTCCATTTCTAAGAGCCTGATTTTTAAAATTCATTTTACTGGAACATATTTAATTAAAATCTGAGTCACTTCTCTCTGGACCACAGATTCTTCTTTCATAAAACAATAGAATTAAACCATATAATCCCTGAGATTCTTTCCAGCTTTAAAATGTTCAAGTCTATGATTAACAGGGGAACATTAAAATAAATGTTATGCTAGTAAATCCAAGATCATAGAAATCACTTCATATTTTCATCCTAACTGCCAGCACTGGCCAACTCCCTCTTCTGCACAGGGCAAGGGCTTGCAATGCCTGGGCGGAACCCAGCTTGCAGATGTGTGTTTTTTGGCGTGTAGAGTGTATTAGAACTTTGCAAATTAGTGGCCAACGTTTAAAAGAGTATTTTCAGTAAACATCCACATTTTGGCTTCTCTTAAAAATAAGAAGACCAAGCAACACTGGGCTTGATTTTGGTACAGTAAAAGCTGAGTGGAACAGGTTTCTTTAGACGGGGCTGAGTTCCTCATTTCACCAGATTTCCCACCTCAAAGGTTTAGACTGTACCTGGCCACCTTCATTTGTTTACATTACTTTTCCCATACCTGTCTAATCCCTATAGATTGTTGAGTTTTCTATTCCTGCCCTCAAATTGTCAATCTATTCATAGAATGCCCAGAAATGCACAAAGCTGGCCACTTGGAATTGCGCAGTCTTAGGAGAAATGAAATAAATGTTAAGTTCTGCAGTTGGGTCTAAGTAAACAAGTGGATGGGAACTGGATGGGGAGAAAAGTCTTTGCAGCAGCTTATGGGAAATGTCTTAAGAGTTTTAATGGACAGTATGAGGCAATGGTGTTTTGTGCCTGCCAACGAGCTAATGCGATCCCTGGCTGCATTACCAGGAGTGCAGCATTCTGACGAGAGATGAGGTAGCCCTGCTCCTCTCTCTGCTACTCAGATATATCGTATCCGTTTCTTGGCACTGTGCACCAAGTGTGATTTTAACAAGGAATTGAGCAAAGGATTGGTGAGGCGACTTGAAATATTTTTCTGCAAATGGGACTTGCAAAAGCTCAGGCCATTGATCCTAGAAAAGAGAGGACTTGGGAGCACAAGATAGATCTTTTCAAATATGGCACAGTTGTGCTGAGGAAGAGGGTCTGTTCAGCATCATGACCTTCAGCACATGCCTCAGACCCCTCTCCGAGTTTCGGTTTTCTCACTTTTATCATAAGTGGGTTTTATTTGTAACCTTTCTTGGCACCCTCAAGAATTTTTTTCTACAAAGGAATTAATCTTGAAATAAATTATTTAACTATGTAAAATAAATCAAGTCAAAGTTGATTCGATTATTCAAATCAAATCAAATCAGTGCTCTGGTTGGATGAGTGCAGAATGTTCTGAACCTCAGCTGGCTAGCTTTTTTTTTTTTTTTTTTTTTTTTTTTTTTTTTTTAGCCTGTAAGGCCCCATCTGCGGAGCCTCGGGGACCCCATGGCATGCAGAGTGATCTAGATTTCTAAAATTCTTCCTCATAATTCTAAAGCCTTCATTTCCTGTGTCCTATGTTTTTTGTCTGTGAAATATCAGGGAAGGCTTTTGAGATTAACTTGAGGCTCAGATGAGCCATCAAAGGCAGGAATGGGGGAGAGATGGCCCAGGTGGACGGAATAGCATGGATCACGGATAACTGTGTAGTTTGTCTGAAACACCCCTTGTCTGAAGTGAGTCAGGATCTCATGACAATTGCTTAGTAAGAAACGTAGATGGCCATTTGGTCTTTGTTTCTTTAGGAAATTGTGAAAGCTGTCTCTTGTGAACATTTTGATTTTCTTTTTAACAACTAGAGCCTCTTCACTGCACCTCTTTTTGTAGTAGCCATGCAGTAGGAGGACATGTCACTGCTAAAGGTGGGGCCCACGTGGCTTAAGCTACTGTGATAATCCCTTCTTCTTGGCAGTGATTGGTTCAGGAACCCATGCCTCAACCAGTCAATGTGCGTAAGTCCCCTGTTATGGAGATTGTTGAAAAATAAACTCATCGTCCAACTTGGGCATTGGTAACTCCAAGAGGGTGTTTGTTGAGGGCCCCTTTAGGAAACATTCTTCATTTGTAAGAGAAAACTGAATAGGGAGACAGTGTATTTCTCCCTCTGGATACGTGGCCATCTGTGGATGAGAGATCTAGAGTTACTGCAATCATTTCACTACTAGCCCGAACATAAAGTTGGCTCAAGGAGGAAGGTTGAGTCAAGAGAGCTTTGGGGCTGTGGACCTGGAGCCTCAGAAACATGCTGACCTCCAGTATTTTTAGGTATGTGAGCCAATAACTTTTCTTTTTTCCTTGTATTTTAGCCAGTTCTACTTGGGCTGTCTGCTTCTTAAGCTTAATTAATCCCAACTGATACATTAACTCATCCAAGCCAAAAAGGTTTCCTTCCAGTGATGGGGGGAGCATGCTGAAGAGTATATCAGACACATTTCATGTCCAACCTCAGATTCTCTTGGCTTCGCCTGTCTGTTAAACCTCTGATTACCTACCTGTTCCACCCGGGCTCTGAAGCTGACTGTGCTGATCCAGTTACACTACCTGAGGCAGACCAGACACAGGCTAGAAAGCATGTGCATCTTACAGCACTTCTGGGCTCAGATGAAGACCAAGCTGAAGGCACGAGACCTGGCTTCCTGAGCAGCTGCTGCTGCAGGGCTGAGCAATGCAACCTGGGAGTGCAGAGGAATTAAATCCCTGGAAGGCAAATCTAGAGCAGTGGAACTCAGGAAATGCGAGGGATCTGGCAAATCAATTTCCTTTCCTACCCTCCCTTCAGACTGAACTGAGGCGCACACTCTCCCCGAACAGCCCACTTGGAGGCAGCTCACATCCTTGCCTCATAAAGACGCCTTGCCGGAATGCATCACCTTGCGTTGTTTCCCCTCTTTCTCTGCCTCACTTCCCCGTGTGCTCACTTTCACAGCCGTGGTCCTGTACTTCCTAAATAAGGCACCCGAACTTAATCCTTGCCTCGGGCTCTGCTTCTAGGAAGAGCAGCTGAGATATGAAGGGAAAAGCCCCCCAATGTGGTGTGGTTTTAATATTTAGAACATTTGATCATTTGTGAAGATCAACCATCCGGGGAAAATGCACAGCATGTAGCATGATGGGTAAGCCTTAGTTCTGCCCTTCGCTACTTGTGTGCGCTTGTTCAAAGTTATGTAACTCCTCTGAGCCTCACTCTTCTCCTCTGTAAATAATGGGGATCATACCCACTTAATGAGGCTATTGTGAAGATTAAAAAGGAAAATGCATATAAAAATACTTACCGCAGGGTTTTCAACCTCAGTGCTAGAGACATTGTGGGCGAGGTGATTTATTGTTGTGAGGGGCTGTCCGCTGCGCATGTTGACCAAATCCCTGGCCTCTAACTACTATATATGAGTAAAACCCACCCAGTTGTGACAATCAAAGATGTGAAAATTGAAAACAAGCAAAAAAGTGAGTTCCAAAAATCATCAGAAGAACCCCCCCCCCGCCGCCAAAAACAAGAGTGTGAGAAATTATAAATCACTGTTGTCATAAGCCACTAACCCTTGGATGATTCGCTATGCAGCGATAGAAGACAAACAAACGGGCAACTAAAGTATGATGCTGCCATGACAAAGACCTCAGTTATGTGGCGTTAGCTTCAGAACTAGGTGGTTGGAAGAGGCTGGAAAGAGCAGAGGGAAGAGAAGCCAGAGGAACAGAAAGGAAATGGCTATTGAAGACAAAGAGAGACGGTGCGATCTGTCACTATGGTGCAGGACCATAGTAACTTGGAAGGTGGAAATGTACCTAATGAACTTGCTGGATCTGGCTAAGGAGATATTAAGGCAGAAGAATAAAAATACCAAATAGTGTTTTTGACCGCATAGCATAAAGTGTGGGAATAAAGGTGAGCTAATAAGAGAATTATAGCATCTGCAAGCAGAATTTGGGGAAATATAAAAGAACAAGGACTTTTCTGGGTTTAGAAATGAAACTATATTTTCTGTGTTTGCAGCTGAAAAAATATTACTGAAATAAAAAATGACTTTGGAGCAAAGATGAAATCAAGGCTATGGCTGAAATAGCTTTTGTTAACATCTCATAAGATTTAAGGTGTCCGGTTAGTTCTCTTAGCTAAAATATGGGGCAGGGGAGGGCTTCTAATAATCTCAGTGGCATTGTCCCAAAGAAGCCTAACTTTTTTAAAGTATAAAGAAGGACATCTTAAAAAGAATTATAGATTTCACTTTAGGGGACATAGAGTGAATGTTGTTTAGATTAATGGGAAACTCACAATGATTTTAAGAGAATTATATTGCCAATAGCATTAATAACTGAACTTTGTTAACTTTAACTGAGAGAGATGGAGATAGTTAAAATGAAAAGAGGCTTGTGGGAAGCAGGAAGCACTAGGTCTTAGAGAAAGCTATTGAGATACAAGCACAAACCATTTCTTTTGTAAAAAGAAGTGACTCTGGAAAACAGTATGGAATTTCCTCAGAAAACTAAAAGTGGAACTGCCTTTTGAACTGGTAATTCCACTGCTAGAAATGCACCCTAAGAATTCTGAAATATCAGGTCAAAAGAACCTATGCACCCCAATGTTCATAGCAGCACAATTTACAATAGCCAAGTGTTGGAAGCAACCTAGGTGCCCATCAGTAAATGGGTGGATCAAAAAACTATGGTACATTTACACAATGGAATTCTATGCAGCAGAAAGAAGGGGCTCCTACCCTTTGAGACAACATGGATGGAACTGGAGAGCATCATGCTAAGTGAAACAAGCCAGGCTGTGAAAGACAAATACCATATGATCTCACCTTTAAATGGAACCTAATCAACAAAACAAACAAGCAAGCAAAATATAACCAGAGCCTTTGAAATAAGGAACAAACTGACAGCAACAAGAGGTGAGGGGGGATAATGAGGGGGAAAAGGGAAGGGTTTGCCAAGGAACCATGTGTATAAAAGACACATGGACAAAGCCAAAGGGGGGTAGGATGGAGGGTAGGAGGAGGGTATGGGTGGGGCGGGGGGAGTAGCGGGGGGAAAGGGAGACAACTGTACTTGAACAACAATAAAAAAATTGTTTAAAAAATAAAAAGAAGTGGCTTTTTGAAAACTAGACCGAGAGTTCAAAATATACAGTAAATAGCTGAGGAGAACAATGAGACAACTCCCAGGAAGAAGAATCTTTCCCTAATCAAGGAACATTTCCCACCCCCAGGGTAAGAAGCTTGACAGCATGTGACATCTGGATTTCAAAATTGCTATTAGTGACTTCTATGCTTCTACCATTATCCTATGATGAATGAGACTGTTTACCGTAGATCACTTTTTCACTAACTAAGGGTTGTATGTTGAGTGTGTCTGCAAAAGGAATACTGTGCTTTTAGTTGACAGGTCTCTTGAGTGCCTAGTGTTCAACAGTTGCAAAACTTGACAACCACACTTAAGGAGAGTCATTCACATCCAGACTGAGGCAGATCATGAAATTCTGGACTTTGAACTTGCCACCAAATTGGCGTGACAGCAAGCCTCCAAAATGGCCCCCATGACCTTGTATAGCCCCCTCCCATACCGAATGGGGCTGGCCTGAGTAATGAATGAGAAATGTTACAGAAATAACTACACATGTCTTTCAAGGCAAGGTCACAAATAACACTGCAGTTTTACTCCTTGCCCTCCCCCCTGCCATTCACGCTGGGGAAAGCCAGCTTCCATATTGTGGGAACCCTTAGGCAGCGGTGTGGGAAGTTCTACGAAGTGAGGGACTGAAGCCTCTTGATGACAGGCAGGTGAATGAGCTATCTTGAAAGAGGAGCCTCCAGTCCCATTCACACATTCGACTGACTACAAATCTCCCTGACATTTTAACTGAAACCACATGAGAGATGAGAGATGGTAGTATCCAAACAACTTCCCAAATTTTAGACCAACAGAATTGTGTGAGATCACACATCTTCATTGTTTCACACAGCTAAATTTTGGGGTAATTTGTTATGAAGTAATAGATAACTATAACATTAGGGTGAAATTTTGCAGGTGGCTACATTTTACAGGTAGAAGAAATAAGAATAACTATGGCATGAAGGAAGACTAATAGATAATCTGGTAGCCACAAATTTTTGCCAATCCATGCCCCGTTTGCAATGCGGCTTTGCTGCTATGCCCGTCTAGACATGGAATATATACATCATTTATTCTTGAATCTGGGTATTCGAGTGACTTGCTTTTACCAATAGAATACGGCCGAAGTGACGTATGTCACTTCTGAAGCTAACCCTACAAGGCCTTGCTGCTTCTGCCTTTGCCCCTTTAGAAGGCTGCCCGAATAGGGAAAGTCAGCCTGTTCCCTTGGAGAATTAGAGGACGCATGGAGCAGAACTACAGAGCCCCAGTTCATAGCAAACACCAGCTCCATCCTCAGAAGCGAAACCACCTTGGACCTGCCAGCACAGCCAGATCTCTAGCTGAATGTGGCAGCTTCAGAGAACCCAGGCAAATCCATGTGAGGAACACCCAGGGCAACCTGCAGAGTTAGTTGGCATTGCTTTGGGGTTGCATATTAAGCTGCAGAAGAGAAATCCAACATACTTCATTACAGGATTTTATTATAGAGTATAATTTTAACTCAGTGTTTCTGAACAATACCAAAAGCTTAATTTCAAGAAGTAACTGTTGGTGACTTCCTGGAATGCTGTGTTGCAGAAGATGCTAAATGCACGCAGATGCTCATGTGAAAGAGGACCATTACGAATCAGCGGTGCCTTTCGTAGGCATGGATGGAGCAGAAAAACGACATCTACACTCTGTGCGAACACAGTTTAGAAAAGAGAATCACTGACCTTTCTTTGTGGAATCTGCTGCATGCTTGTTGTGCTTGATTTATAGTGTTCCTTTGGACACAGAGAAGAAATGGAAAATCTCTAATATTTAGTTATGCATTTTGCAAGACAATTTACGTAAAGTTAAATTAAAAAAAGAACTAATCCAAGAAATGTTTGTATTTGCTTTTCTTCTTTTATATACACACATATTTGGATTAAAAGACATCATGACAGACATATACATATTATTTGATTTGCTACTCCTAACAACTCTACCATGTAAGAAGCATGAGTATTGTTCCTTAACCTTAATTTTATTGATGAGGGCAGTCATATAATGTCCTCCAACTAAGGATGTACATTTAATGTAAAAGGATTTACCCCCATGCATTAGGTCTTTAAATCATGTCCCCTGCCTGCTATAGTATGGGAGTTGTCTGGATGACTGCTAAGGTCCTTGCAGATCCAACACGCAGTTGCTTGAATGAACCCAGTATATACCACGCTGTAATTCCCCTGGCGGGGCCCCGAATGCCAGAAGAGTGTTAGCTTTAGCAAGCGGTTATTGAGTCGCTTGGCTATCTGGGCAGTCTGCTTGGCGGTGGGAGATCCTGTGTCCACATCGGTCTGGGGAGGCAAACAAACAGAGCCTCGAACCCTGTTGACACGTGTGTCCTGGGTGACTCAGGATTCTGACAGGAAGATAATCACTGGATTCCAGTTACAGTATGAGTGGAACAATGCTCCATCTGGTGTGAAATCCCTCGGAGGGGAGCAATGTGGTTGGTTAAATTATGGGCACCGTCTTCATGACGCAAATCAGGAGAGCTGCAGGCTCAAGGCCGTCACGCAGAGGAATGTACGGTTTCGAAAGACTCTGAGTCAGGTCTAGGGGAATGGGAGACGCAGATGGGGCGACCCATGTCATGTGTTCTGTAAAGTGAAAAGCAACAAGGTGTGTAGATCATGTTTACGTTCTCCCCTTTGCCACATCCCCAAATACGCACTTAGAGGTACAACTTCTTTTCCCACATTACAGGGCTCTTGCCATTCACAGCCTAGGCAGAAAGGCAGCTAGGAAATATAGTAACAGCTCTGCCACTTAGTGGCTATGCCCAAGGCAAATCGCTTATTCCCTGAGCCTCGATTACCTCATCTGTACAATGGTGTTGATAATATCGTTTATTTTACAGGGTTTTAGTGAACAATGAAACATTGAACAAAATGTTCAACATATAACTGACAGATACTAAATATCTGCCATTTAAAAATTAAATTACTTGTAGCCCTGACTGGTGTGGCTCTGTGGATTGAGCGCTGGCCTGTGAACCAGAGGGTTGCTGGTTCAATTCCCGGTCTGGGCACATGTCTGGGTTGCAGGCCAGGTCCCCAGTAGGGGATGTGCAAGAGGCAACCACACACTGATGTTTCACTCCCTCTCTTTCTACCTCCCTTCCCCTCTGTCTAAAAATAAATAAATAACAGCTTTTAAAAAATTAAACTGCTTGTAAATTCTAACATCTGTGAAATATAGGACTAAGACTATACTCCAATGGATAAACTTACACATGTTAAGTCCCAATTATACGTGAAGTGCTTTGCTAAGCTCTTTCATAAACATTGATTACATGGTAAACCTCGTAAAATCCTCAGGACACATGTATTTTTCAAACCATGAGTACATAACATGAATACTATGACTTCAGCATTTGATTTACATAGAAGAATATTTTAATGACCACAAGGAAAAGAAGAATTTTTTATGCCAGACACAGTAAACACATAATTGATAAATTCTACCTTATTAAACTTGGATACTTTTATTTACCAAAGTAATCATAAACAGAGCTAAAATTAAAGCTCCAAACTGGGAGAAGATATTTGGAACATGCATGAGAAAGAATTAGTGTCCAGAATATATGTGTGTACATATACATATACAATAATATATAAACTTAATATAAAGTCTTATAAATTCATAAGAAGATGAATAACTTAAGGGACAAATGGGCAGAAACACAAATAGTAATTTTACAGGAGAGGAGAAAACACAATATGAATGTTCCATAAAGTTCCGAAAAGATGCTCAGGATCATTGACAGGAATGCACATGAAAGCCGAAATGGGCTACCGGGCGGACAGCATTACGAAGCTTGACACTGCAAGGCGGCCCACGATGTGGAGAAGGGAAGCTATCATACCTGTGGAAGGGACTGCGAGTGCTCCGTGCGGCGGTCCCCTCGGAGAGCTGCTTGGCCCTGCTTGGAACAAGAGTGTGTCTGTACCTAATGCTCAGCAGTACCAGTCCCCAATATATTCCACAGATAAACTCCTGTGCAACTGTACGTAAAAGTGCGATTAAAATGTTCACAACAGGATTACTCAGAATAGCAATGACAACAAATCCAAACGACCACCTATGGTAGACAGATAAACAAATGATCATATAATCATACAGCAATATATTCCACAATGAAAATAAACTGCATCTACACCATCAACACAGATAAATCTAAAAAAAAAACCATAATGTTGAACTAAAAGAGCAAGTTACAGAGTCTGTATGATTCATTCACATAAAGGGCAAAACCAGGCAAATAAACAGAATATTGTGCAGAAATTAAACAACAACAAAAACAAAGCGATGACCATAAAGTTTAGTCTCGAGGATTCCTTTAGTGGGGAGAGGGAGGCGATGTCAGGAGGGCCACGTAGCAGGCTTTCCAAGCCCATGCACTCTTTTGCATGGGCGATACACTTCAAAAGAAAACAAAGTTACACAAAACAAAACAAGCACTGTGTTCTCCCGTCCCACCGACCCCACTGTCGAGTGACAAAAATAAGAAACAGAGTGAGATTTTTGACACCATATGATTTATACAAATTAAAGACATACATGCGTTCAAATCAACACTGCAGAATTTGCAAGTATACACAAATATTTAAGAGCACATTTCAAACTTATTCACTTGGGGAACTGTGGCAAGAAGAGGGGTAAGAATCAGAGTGAGGATAAAGGTGGAGTGGGGGCAAGAAAAGTACCACGCGTGAATTAATTTTGTAAAGTTATGTAGGGTTATTCGTTTACTTCCAACCTGACTCCCAAAGGATCTTAGGAGGCAGGAAGACTTGTACTTCTCAGATCCATGCTCCACTTTTTGAGCCACTTTATTCTCTAGATTCCAAGGAGGTCAACAGGAATGTTCTATATTTTAAAGGAATCTAAATGATTTGACAAGGAGCAATTCATTTTCTGAAGGCTGAGCTGAGTCTTAGGAAATGGCAGACCTTGGAATTAGGGGGAGAAGCTGTGGATAGTACGTGTGTTGGGCATGACTCGAGCATTTGCACGCTTGGTTCCAGGCCCGTAACGTTCTCTTGTTTGTCCTCACCCTGGCAGGACTGGAGGGAAGGAGGAAGCAGGTGCCCCAGTTCCCAGGCTCATGTTACACCATCGATCATGCAGAATGGAAACCCTTGCCAAGCCAGAAGGGGTGCCGGCCTCTGGGCTGTCCTGTGTGAGCCAGCACTGATGGCTCCTTCCACATCCCGCCCTTTATCCCATGGGATGCCTAGGGGACCTCTTCTGAGGCTTCAAGCAAAGCATAAGTGGAGTAAGATGGTCCAGTTTCAGGACCATGATCTAGCCAAAGTATCTGCTGCGCAGACGATTTGAGAGAAGGGATGAGGGATGACTAAAGGAGTGAAGATTCCAGAAGAAAGGGAAAGCAAACACCATTGAAAGCATGGGCAGATGAGATTACTTTAATCAGGGAAAGAACTCATTTCATTTTTGCTATCTCCAAGACGGAAATAACAGATGTGAGGCCTGGTAGGTATGTAAGAAGATAATTCTATAGATAGGGGAGGGAGAGAGCTCATGCATGAAGCCTTTAGTATTTTTTTGTGAAAGTCATCATTACGTACAAAGATTTTGCTAAGTACTAAAGACAATAAAAAGACTAAGTTGTGGACACTGATCCCCCCAAATCGGCAATCTACTTTCAAGTGTTCAACTTACATACAGGTGTGGGGTGGCCTGCACATGTCTTATGATGACTGAACAGGGGTTCAGAAGAAGGAAAGAAAAGTCAGTGGGCACAGACACAACACTGATGCTCCGCGGCCCTTGGTCTGCCTCTTGCTTGCACCATAGATGTGGCAGAGAGCTCAGACTCACCTCCCTCTGGCCCTTGGAATTCTTTTCTGCCAGCTCACAAGCAGAGCCTTGGGGGCAATGCCACACCCATGCCCCCTAGCTTACATGGACCTGATTTCCATAGCCAGCAGCTCTAATTCTCGGCCTGTTAGCTTTCCCAGCAGACAGACCCCACTTTGTCTATATGCTGGGCATGCTGGAAATTCTAGGGCATAAAATTCCCACCCCTTCCCTAGAGGGCAGGCTTCGCACTTCAAAAATACCGTGTGTATTATGGAGGAGAACTCTCCAGTGCTCTCTCCTCTTTGCAGGGATAAGTCTGAGGCTTGTCCCTGCAAAGAGGCCCCCACAATTCCCCCACAGA
The DNA here is from genome assembly GCA_004027475.1 of Anoura caudifer. Classification (NCBI taxonomy): domain Eukaryota; kingdom Metazoa; phylum Chordata; class Mammalia; order Chiroptera; family Phyllostomidae; genus Anoura; species Anoura caudifer. Next base: position 14,004 of record PVKU01002418.1, read on the forward strand.
CTAAGCTCCAGTTGTCCACAGTGGTAGCTTACTTGCTAACACACCTTCATTGGCTTCCTTCCCTCCCAGTGCCGATTTCCCACTTACCTTCAGGTACTTCCTTGCATCACCTCCGACATGACTTTCAGCTGAATCCTAGTCTCAGCTTCTACTTCTAGGGGAACTCCAAGAAATTAAGACAATGCTGTGGGAGCAACCCTCGTCCAGGGACGGGGACTGGGGGCAGGGAGGTGGGGGGGAGCCGGTGCATAAGCACCCAAGTCTGCCATCCAAAAGATGGATGATTCCGGGGTGCAGGTTGCACACATTTCGGGAAGTCTCGGCAGTGCGCCTTATGTCGGTTTTTCCTTCCAGTTGCACGCATCACACTCCTCACTTTTGCTTTCTGGGGTCTTTATCTTAAATAAACTGCCAGCATCTAGGTCTTGGTCTTGGGCTCTCGTTTTCTGGGGCAGTTAAGCTAAGGCAGAAAGCGCTGTGAGGGAGAAGATGCGGAATGAGCTGGAATGCTGGCCCTGGGTAGGGACTAAGGGAACGCTCAGGGAGAGTGGCGGGCCGGTAAAGGAGACGACCAAAGACGGGAAGGGGGAACGGGCTGGACATTTTCTGCTGGATCTTATGGAAGGTTCCTGGTGGTAAGCTGTGGTGTAGACCACCAGCAAGGAAGCCTTGCTTTCTTCCTTAGCCTCCTAAGAAGAAACCGCCTCACGTGAAGAAGGCAGAACCGAGAACACATACAAAGTCAGTGCGGGGGCTGATGCCCCCCCATCTGAAAGTCCTCCAGAACCCCCTGTTGTGCGTCCTCAAAGCTGCTGACCCTTCCTCATACTTTTTCCTCTGATGTTCACCAGGCCCACTTACTTGGCCACCTGCCTGGTAGATTCACTCTCCCTCCTGCGAGAGCAAGGCCCTTTGCTGGTTGGGAGGGGTAGCCCCTTATTGGCCCCTACGCTGTGCTCTCCCTGCTGCTGGCTTCCCCCCTCAGAGGAGGGGGCAGAATAGGAGATACGGATGACATCATTCCTCTGTCTGCTGAGGGTCAGATTGCATGGCTTTGCTAGGAGGACGCGCAAGGTAGCCCACAGAGCCCACGGGGATGGCGGGCAGGTGGCCCTGGGAAGTCCTAAGGAGCCTGTGCGGGCTGCTGGAACTAATGTGGTCATTGTTTAGCACAGAGCAGGGGCTTGGATGAGTCACCTTCTCCGGTAAGGGAACGTCTGCGTGGTGTTCCTCATTTCCCCGCAGCACTGTCGGCGTGCAGAGAGAGGCCAGCGGTATTCCTGACAATGACCACTCTCGGGCTTCTGCCTCAAAGCCTGTTGCAGGGGTTACAGGCCCCGCCATCCTGCTTTTCCTCAGCCCCTGACCCTGCTCAGACAATCTGCCTGCTCAGTGAGGCATGAGCTCTGGGAAGGTTTGCTTCGCCTCAGCTCGGTGGGGAATCACTGGGGTTTTCCCTGAACATTTGTTCATTGTTAGAGGCTTCCTCCCGCCAGCCTTCCTGGATAGCTGGGTCTTGTCCGCGTGCTGGGAGGTGCTCCAGAATGACCTGGGGGGTGGGGGGGAGAGGAATGGCTGCAACCACAGGAGGAAATGTTCCGTGATGTGGTTGCGAGGGACCAGGTTATAGAATTCATGAGAATTTGTCAGGACGGGAGGAAAGGGCATCAGAGCCCAAAGGTCAGAAGATGGGCTCGAACGCTGTTAGCTGCACCCTCCGTGCACTTCCTCGTTCCCTCTCTGGGCCTCATCCTTCCATCTGCAGAATACAGATGGTCTCAAAGGGCCCTTCGGTGAAAGCACAGTCACGTTTTATTGGGGGGCCCGTTCCAGAATATGTCACCCCAGTTCACACTGATTTTGCAAACTCTATCCTCATTAAGTACATTCTTCATTCAGGTCTCAAATGTCTCTGGCCTGGGTGAAGGCAACCGCTTTTGGAGTGGTCTCCCTGACTTTATCTGCCTCCAGTTTTTCTCTTCCCTTCTGCTAAAATGACATTTCTAAGCTAGAAATCTGACTGTGGCCTCACAGTAATCACAAGGAAAAAAATCTAAACGGGCGACACATCTGAGACCTTCTAAAGATCTGAGCGCATTGCTGTCTTTCGACCTCAGTTCCCACGACTTTCCTCCGCACCTCCGTATTTCAGCCAGGCTAAGCACCCCACTTTCCCCTGAATGCATCATGTGCCTCTCAAACAACACCGCTTTTAGAGCCGGCAAAACCTGGTCCAGGCAGTTGTAAATTTGGACGCGTATTCCTTCTCTGAACTCTGGTTCATCTGTCTTTAAATGGGACCAAGGAAAGAAGTCTTGTTGAAGGATACGAAGTTTCTAGCCTTGTTTTTGGTTTATCCTAGGTAGGCAATAGATTACCGGAATTAGTATAATGATTATACTCTTTTTGGTGAGTTACTTACCCTTTAAAACCCAGATCCAGTGTTACCTCCTTCACAAGGCTTCTCCGAGTCCCAGACAGAGAAGGCTGCCTTTCCTTAGAGCTGCCTTCCAAGTTCTTGCAGTGCTCACCACCTTCTATTTTTTGTTGTCTATTTACGCATTTCCCCCACCAGACTAGAGGCTCCTTGTGGGGAAGAATTATGTTTATTTATCTCTCCCTCTCGTTTGTCCTGCACAAAGCTTGTCCTGGGGTAGCTGCTCCGTGAACGTTGAATGAATGCACAAAATGACTGTTTTTGTTCTGGGGTAGAAAGGACTTTCATTAACAACCCAGAGGAAGGAAACCATCAGAATGTGTAGGCTTGTTTAGTCTGCTCTGCTCCATTAACTAGGCACACCCACCCTCTCTGGATGCCCAGCTTAGTCTGCTCTTTGGCAAACGTTGGAAGGTCATGTGGCATCCGGTCTCCTTATCTAGGCGGGTGTGATGTGGCTAGGGAAGCCTCCACACCCTCTATCCAAACAGACTGGCTAGCTCGACCCATTTGGAGTGCTTGAAAAAACAAATTCAGCATTTGTCCCTGGGAGGTCCGTAGGGGTAAATATAATAATCGAAGCTCCCCAAAAGTGCCTGGTAACACTTGCCTGCTCATAACATTGAGCCGCCACAAGCAGGTGTCAAAGAGACGGACAGCAAGTCCTAAAAATCTTTGGAAGTAGGGTTTCCCTTCAAGCTACGATCGATGTGTACGCATATAAAGAGAGGTAGCCTGTAAGGGTAAAAAGAGCAAGATTTTTAGAGCTGGAGTGATCAGAGCGTGTAAGCCAATCAGTTGCTTGAGTCTTAACCCCTCTGGGTTTAAGTAGACATGTCTTCATTGAAGGATACTGGTTTACACTGATAGAACGGTAAAATGAGCAAGATAAAAAACGTCCTTTGTCATCTCTGGAACACTTGCTGCTTCATGTTTCCTAAGGTTTTATAAATGACATTCACAGCAACCCTGAGAGGGCAGGCAGAGTCATTATTATTAATGTCAGATCTGTCCCTTGTCCATCTGGATTTACACCCACCCTTTTCCATCCCACTCTGTGTGCCGGGAGACTGAGCTCTAAGGGCTTGATGGGCACCCCTGTCTTTTGGCTTCTCATAAACGAGAGAGTTCAAATCCTGGCTCGAGCCTGAGCTGGTCACTTGACCGTAGGCTCATGTCTTTACTTCCACGAGGTTCTCCTTTATTCTAAAAAGAACAAGGGGGATGGTGTTAACCACTTACTCTGTTCATCTCTGGGGACTGTGGTTAAAATAAAATCTTTGCTAATTGCTAGGAAATGCTTGCTTAAATCCAAAATTTTTTATTTCTTACTTCCCATTGTCAAAAGGTATTATATTTAGTAATGATTGAAACATTCATAGATCCATTTAGGCAATCTTGCATTATTTTACTTCCCCAACATTAATTATGCATCTAGTATGTTAGAGTTTCATAAATATTTTCTGTAAAGGGCCAGAGAGTAAATATTTTGAGATCATGGGCCATATAGTCTCGATTGCAACTACTGAACTCTGTCTGACATTGTGGTATGAGTGCAGCCACAGATATCTGTAGGTGATCAGAAGTGCCATCGGTTTAAATAACATTTTATTTGTAAAAACTTAGCAAGTCAGATCTGGTCCGTGGGCTGTATGGCAAACATGATGTTAGGTTCTGAAGACATAAAGATGAGCTCAAGAAGCTCATGCACCGTTTTTGGAAAAGAAATTGGTAAATATGATGAAATTGGGCCAGTGCTCTGCTGAAAGTTTCTGCAGAGGTCAGCAGGGGTACAGAAGAAAGAACGGGCAGTTCTTCAGGTTTGGAGAGAGGGAAGGGCTTGGGGTAAAAGTTTCCTGAGGAGGCAGTGAGAAACCAGGGTACGAGGTGGGTTTCCGAGGGGGTGGCACGCTGAGGCGTTGCGTTTACCCCCCAGGCCGCGGAGAACTGTATTAGCGCATGGACGTGAGGCACGCAGACTTCAGCTTCATTGGTGACTCACTCACGTAGTGGTTTTGTTGTATTTTCTCCCCTGAAAATGAATATCACTATTTCTTTCACCGGGTTGTTGTGAGGCTCAAATGGGACAGTGTGAACAACCGAGAATGACACCTGACACATAGTGCATGCTTCAAAAAGAGTAGGCGTATGCTGGCGGGTTTTTGTTTTAGCAAGATTATTCTGATATGATGAGCATATTGGAAGGATCTACCACTGAAGGCAGGGAAGCCAGCTAGAAAATTCTGGCAGCAATCTGTGGGAGAGACGGTGAAAGCCTGAACTCGGGCAGAGGCAGAAAAGATGGAGAAAAGAGATAGGGACCGAGCTTGAGGGTTAATTTGATGTTACAGTGAGGGACAGAGAGGGGTCAAAGTTACCTCCAGAACTTTAGGCATCTCAAATTTACCAAGTGAAGGAGCACATGAGGAAAAGCAGATTTGGGGTGAAGGAATTAAGTTCCTATTCGAATACATCCATCAGGTGGAAATGTCCGGTGGTCAGCTGTCTGCACACTACAGGTAGCGTCCCATAGTTGGAAATGATTATCAGTAGAAGAATCATCAGCACGACACTCCTGGAGTATGAAAGTATTAAAGGCCTTAAAAGTAAAGTCAGATTAGCCTTGGGAAACCTAGCAATTCAGGAATTCAAGGAGAGGCAAACATGAAAAAATCTCTCTCTCTCTCTCTGTCTCTGTCTCTGTCTCTCTCTCTCTCTCTATATATATATATATATATATAAATAAAATATACATATATGTATGTATATATATACGCACACACACATACACATATATATAATTTTTTTCTTTTTCAAGAAGAGAATGTCAGAATATGATATGTCAGGGGACTCAGTAAGAAGTCACATCTCAGAAGCTGATGAAAGAGAGGGTTAGAACGAGAAGCAGAAGCCAGAGTATCAATGAGATACTGCAATGCAGTCAACGGAATTCAGAATCACTGGCAACTAGGCAACTGGCACTTAGATAATTATTGGTAACTTCGTCCCAGATAGATTCGGTAAAGCAGCGAAGGGCATGAGATTGCAAAGGACCGAAGACTGAATAGGAATTGGGAAGGTGAAGGCCGCGATTTGGGATCATTCTTCGGGAGAATTTGATTGTGAGGAGAAAGGGGAGTGAGCCCAGGTGCTGGAAGACATAAAGGTGGATTTCCTTCAACCTTTTAGAGACTGAGCATCAGGGAGAGAGGAAATCTCTGGAGGAGTTAGGTGAGCATGGACTGGGAGAACAGATGGAGGAAGTTGCCTTCACCTCTCTGTCTGTTGGTCTAGCACAGGATCCCAGGAGGTCAGGTTGGTTTTAAACGTACATTTTTAAGTTTGTGGTTTGGGAAGAGATCATTCAAGTGCTCATCTGAAAGCCTCAACTTTCTCCATGAAAATTCAACCAGCTATATGCTAAGAGAAGGGGACCAGCGATTAGGAAGCAGGTTTACCATAATAGGACGTGAGATGTTTGCTCTGGCAGTAAGGACCGGTGGCCTTGGAGTGATACCAATCCATCCAACTGGGTCACTTCCAGCAGCGCTCAGTAACTAGGGGAGGACAAAAGAAGGCAAATGGCTACGCTGACGCAAAGCTGAGAGTTTGAGTGAGAATGTGGTGTAGGAACAGGAAATTGGGAGGATGAGGGCACTTACAACACACTCATTAGTGATGGACCATGTAGTTCTAGTGGACAGGAAAGGAAGTGGAGGCAGGAGGAGGCTGATAGGGGAGGGGGAAAGGTCAAAGGGTCATGGTGAAGTCAAAAACTACGTGAAGGAAGCGTAAGGAAAGGACAACTGGACTGATAAGAAATTTCAGTTAGATATTTGTGTAATGGAGTTTAATATATCAGGGGTGGAACATTTCTTTTTAATGATAAACTCCAGGATGTATCCATAAAATGCATTGGTAAATGGGGGCTATAAAGGTAGGCCAAGGGAATTTAAAGTGATAGTGCTAATATGTAGTTCACGTCTGTGTGATAGCTTACAGATTAAAAGCACTTTATTCTCATCCTAGGACACGGGTAGGCAGAAATTATTCTCAACGGTTATTTTACACAAGAAACAATCAAGGTTTGAAGATGCTAAGATTTTACCAGACTAGTTAAGTGATAGAAATCCCAACTGGGATAAATTCACTAGCATCTGGATCAAAGGTGAAAAAACAAAATCCAGTTCTTTTCACCAATTCAGACATTTCAGTGCTATACATACATTGAATGACTGTTCTACATGGGATTGGTTTGACAAAATGCAACAGTAACAACATCTCCTTTGGAAGAATGGGGGGACTCAGAGTCATGGAGATTTTTTTCTCTCTAAACAAAACATTCCTTACCTGCTCGGTCACACCTGGTGGTTTCACAAGGATTAGGGGATCCTGTTCCCGACTCTCCTTATCTACAGCAGTGCTCCCGGAAGGCTTGCTTCTCACTCCTACTGTGGGCTGGAGCCTCCCCGAGCTCTCAGCCTGGGTGAGGATGGATGGAGATCAGATCCAGCAGCTGTGGGCGGAGGAGGGTCCAGGAAGCAGGCGCCAAACAGGGTAATTCATCCAAATGGCAACACAGAGGTGGGGTCTGGGGGAGCTGGAAGCCGCCCAAACAGGGTGAGGGGGAGACATGCCCTTCCATTTTCAGCTCGGATTTCTGCTTTGCCTCCTTCATGCTGGCCTCTTCCAGTCCCAAACTGAGTGTCGGATTCCATTTCCACCCTTGGTTTGTGCTGGTTCCTCCACCAGATCCCACATCTCGGCCTATAAAACTTATTAACTACCCCTCCATCCCCACCCCACCCCACCTTTTCAAGTTCTGTTCATCAGGAAATACTGCTTCAGCCAAACCACTGTGGCGTTTGGAAGGACCAAACTGGATTTCACTTCATTTCTGCCACTATGTTGCTCTGCTACCTTGTGTATGTTCCTTTCTATCCCTAGATCTCATTTTCTCATCTAGGATATGAGTTAGTTGAACTACCCACAGTAGCAAATAGCAAATAGGTCTCTTTAGAGGCACCGACTTAAGAAACTGGAAGCAGCTTCTTCGCTGGCTGTGTTGAGAAGGATTCTGAGATGTCCTGAGCTTCAAGAGAACTACCAATGCCCCTCACTCATAAGACAGTGGTTCCCACACTGTGGTGTTCCTCTTTTATGTGGAGAACTTGTTGAAACAATGCCAGGACCCCCACTCGGAGCTGGTGATTCAGAGGGTCTGAGGCATGACCCAAGAATTTGCATTTCTAGCACGTTCCCGGTGAAGCTGATTCTGTTGGTCCAGGGAGAACCACTGTTGTGGTACTTAATTCCTCATAGCTTGGTTTGGTTTTCTTGTAACAGTGCAAGCTTCCTCATCAGCCAGTTGACACCAACGCACAGATACAGGGCACCAAGCTTTAAGGGAGGTTAGAGATTTATTAAATAGTACATGTATACATCTGGTCTTTAAAAAATGCAGTCAAGCTATAAGCATAGCGTTCTGTTTTTCTCGTTTGTACTTAACTAGTATGGTAAGACGGAAGAGCATGGGCTTTGGAATCAGACACACGCAAAGCCAAGTTTAAAGCCAAGTTGAAACCCTGGCTCTACTGTTCATAATTTCTTGACCTTGGACCAGTTACCAAACTCCCCAGCTTCACTTTCTGTCGTGAATTCACTACTTTTTATGTTTTGTTCTCTATTCTGTTCTCAACATCTAGCAAGTCGAACACATGCTTTGCGTGAATACACAATGATATGTAATAGACATACCTCTAGATCTTCTACAAAAAGTATTTTCTCTTTTTATCGGCTCAGGGGACAGAGATTAAACAGTAAATGCTGAGGGAGCTGTAAGTGTGCGGAGGACTGAGTCGGTGTTGCCACTTAGCTTTGATAGGAAAACGCAGCTGCTTTGTCTTCCACAAAGACTCCGATCTTGCTTGTGCACCTCACCCAGCCTTCTGCTCAGCGGTGAGCCGTGGAAGATGGAGCTTGTGAAAGATATTTTGGTTTTAGCTCTTTCGAGTGACTTGGCCTCTTTTTCCTAAATGTCTAGTCCTCCAGAATTGGCTCGGCTCTTCCCCTCTCTCCGAGGGCACTCTGGGTAAAGAGGTGGCTTGTGATTCCCTGGTGGCCAGGAAAGGACCCTTTGACGGCCCCTGTGGTTTAGTGGCTGGTCTGACCTCGCCTCCGGAATGACGGTCACTAAGGTGCAGCTTGTTCAGTCTAACTCTTTGGAGCGTCATTCAGACATCACTGAAGAGCCCATTGTCCCGGCCATTTACCTCCGGCTGCTGAGGCCAAGCCCTCCGTGGTCTCTTTGTCCTTTCCTTGGGATCCCACAGCCCTCTCAGAGCCCCTGTGTCTCGTCACCTGAGTGAGGGAAACTTCTGGATGCCTGTCTGTTGTCTGCTGTGTGGTCCAGGTACTTGTTTTTCTCCAAGCTACAGCTATGCTCAAAAGACTCAACGTGGCTTACTGGCAAGAACTCGGAAGGAAGTTCCGGAAGAACCGTGTTCAAGCCCTTTCTTTGCCTGCTACCAGCGGTGGGACTTGGAAGTGATTGCTCAGCAATCTTCGGCTCCATTTCTCTATCTTCCCCAAGAGAATTATATAGCAGGATTGAAGGAAGAGCTGACGGGTTGACCAAAAGAAACGCTATTTTTACAAATTGCTGGCCAAAGCAGAACTTTCTCTCACTCTTTGGCAGACGTTTTTTGAGAAGGTACTATGTGTGCTGACTCTGGGGGTAAAGGGTACAGACAATACTCTTACCTTGCTTGTAGGCCTGGGCGGTAGAGCTGGGCACAGGCGACTGACCTGCAAACTGAGAAGCACAGGGAATTGTGGGAAATCAAGCACAGCCTGTGTTATTTAGCTTTTAAAACATGCATACATAAAGCAAGAATTATTTTTGCTGTAATCTTGAAAGACAAAAATTGCTAAATTTAAGGACTAGAAGGGGAGCTCTGGTATTGTGCGGAGGGCTCGGGAGGCTTCTAAAACAGGGAACGTAACGTGAGAAGCAGGGAGTATAGGATTATCAACTTGGCAATATGACAGATGCCTCATTTCATGCAGAGCTGCAGCTCCCTCCCCCCAAAACCCTGGCTGTACTTTGGAAACACCGTATTTTTAATCGCCATGCAGTTCAATCCTGTTTTATGTGAGCCACAAATTTAATATGTGATAGCAGCATGTTTGGTTGAGTAGATATGGTATTCAAGCTTGAAAACACATACGGTATGACAGGAACCAAAAGCCGGAGTGAGGGACCTGTGGAACACACCTGAACCTTCAGGGCAGAAGGGTCTCCCCAGGTGGAGAAGTGGCTACTTAGAACATAAGATCCAGGGTCCAGTGTCTGTATACTATGGTCGTAAGATCCTAGCCAGTCCCACCCAGCTGGGAGGGGTTTTAGAGATGCGCATGCAGAACCCGTTCTTGCGCAGGTGGGATAAAGACCGAGAAGCACTTGTAAGGAGCACCCTCCGTGGGCAGCCGCTGTGCTGAGTTATTCCGTTTACTCCTGGATACAGGCCTGTGAGATAGATAGCTGCTGCCTACCTTATTTTCCAGGTGGAAAACCGCAACGGAAGGGGAAAGCCACTTGCTCAGGGCCACACTCCTGACTTTGCTGAGAGTCAAGTTTCAGAGGGAAACAGAAGGTTCTGTGGGTTTGGCGACTCATAACAGAGTCATAAAAGTACTTTACAAGTTACTGAGAGCGGCAAACCTGGCATATTTGACACCTGAAGATTATTTAAAGCCCTCTCACCCTAAAATGTCAAAATTATTTTTAGATATAGAAGAAAAAAACGTATAGGCATGTTTTGGTATACATTATTTTGCTAGTAAAACTAATAATGAGTATAGTGTGAAACGAAAATATTATACTTATTATCACTATTTTAAATGATAAATGAAGATAAAAATACTCCAGTTGGTCATGTACAATGATGGAATTGAATTAACTCAAATTTTGTATTTCTGTTTTCACAAATACTGTGTTGCTTATTTTTAACCTGGAGTTTAAACTCCTGGGTTGGAGACATGAATGGTACCTTGGGTGAGAATGAATGATACTAGTGGGGAATTGCAGTAGAAACAATGTGTAGCTAAATTTGAGTGTGTGGTGAGTCAATTACTTTATGTATATTAGCCTAATTTAATCCTAAAGTTTAAATAGGTGATATTATTACTACCCCTACATTATTGATGAGGACGCCAAGGTACAGCTCAAGTGACGTGTCCAAGGTCCATAGGGCTAGTGACTGGGTGGGGTAAAACTATTGGGCTGGGCTCCAGGGTCAGCCCTCTCACCCATGCTTTGGCCCCCCCATCTCATTTGCCTGTCAGCACACCCTTCCCTTCCGCATCACCCTGTACTGCCTATGAGGTGGATATTCTGTTTCAGTGAAGATAAACTTTCTGGTTTGTTGTTTGCTTGTTTTGTTTGCTTCCCTGCTTTACCGTTTACCTAGAACCCAGGAATGTGGGGGCTAAGGAAGATTGCAAATAGGGAATGGGGCAGATGAAAACTTTCCATTTCCTAAGAGTCTGCCCCTTAATTAATTAAGTAATTGATTAAGTAGTACTAATTCACTATCCCGGGCACTGTGCTAAAACCCTTGAGAGGATAATTTCACACCATCTATGTTTTCTTTCTCTACGCTTCAAAAATTCTAAACTTCCTAAACTCAGTCTGTAATGGTATTAAAATCAGAAAATGTAGACTTCATATTTAAAATTGGCATATATTTTGTATGCAATATTTGATCATAGTTATATAAAAAATATGTGCTACAGAAACAGACTGGAGGGAAATATAACAAGCTCTTAACAGAGGCTATCCCTGGATATTAAGACTACGTGACATTTTCTCTATTTCTCAATTTAATCACTTTCATGGCAGAAGTGATCTTTACTTTAAATGTAAACAAACGTGTATGGGACGTTATCCTTGCCCTTGAGAAGCCTGCAAAGATTCCTAGCACAGTGTCAATGGTTGAAAGTAGGTTGTGGTCTTGCAGATGTCCAGGCTGGAAAAACACTTCACTAGAAGTCAAACTACTTTGGAAAAATCAAGTTTCCACTTCAAAAAATTATAGTAGGATAAACTGTCACTTGCCTTGCAAAAGACAATTTTAGAGTGGAAAGAGATTCTAAAGCCAGGAACTTGTACATTGGCTTATACCAAGTGTTTAATTACTTCTCCACTCTGCAAAGTCTGCTTTAAATGTACAGACCTTAAGGAACTGAACAGTGGAAAAAATGTTTGCTAAAATTATTTGGATTATGAAAGTAAAATTAATCATTATGCTTTAAAGAAATATCAGTTACATTTTTTTTCACATAATAAGTCCTTAATAAAATTTGAAATTCACATATTACTGTCTTGGAAATTTTATACTGGGAAGGATATAAATCTAACAGATAAGGGTAAAATTATTTACAGTTATATAACTGTTATTATATAAATATTTTTCCTTCATCTTTTTGGCCATTTGAGTCCTCTTTTGACCTTAAGACTTGATTCATATCTTGCCTATTCAAGGAAGCCTCCATGACTAATCTAGCCTATAACCTTCACTTCCTCCTGTGACATTTTTAAACATTTCTTTTCCCTAGCACTCTATTTGAAAATTCATCTCTTTTATTAAAGCATATATTTTCTTAAGGAATTCTTTAAAATGGTTATACTCATTGCCATACAAATTCTAATCCCCTTGTAAAGGGGCCATAATTCTGGATTTCTTTCCCTCTCACTTTTGTCCTTCCTGTCTATCTTATTACTGACCTCCCCAAATATTCATGTTGCTGCCGAATTTCCCCTTTATTTTCTCAACTCTTTTATTTGTTCCCAGCACCATTTTCTTGGCCGCCATCTTGCCCATTCTTCATAACAATATGGGTGGACTTCCCTGGCTGCTAGTCTGGGAATTCTGGGACCCTGGTGCTTGTTTAGCTCAGTTCCCAGTGAGTTCACTCGGCCCATGGGTGGGACTGAAGCAATAAGCCTTGGCTACGCGAGGCTACTTGGATATGAGATGGTGTTGTTATATACATGTCACGCCAGATATAAAAAGGATGTCTGCACTGTCATTTTTATTGTAGCATTATTTACAACAGCCAAGCTGTGGAAACAATGTAAGTGGCCATTAATGAATGGATGGATAAAAAAATATGGTATAATGTCTAATAAAATATTACTCAACCATAAAAAGAAGGAAATCCTGCCATTCGTGAAAATATGGGTGGGTTTTGAGAGCTAAATGAAATAAGTCATACAGAGAAAAACATGCACTGCATGATCTCACTTAACTGCAGAATCCGAAAACACTGAACTCATAGGAACGGAACAGATGGGTGGTTACCAGAGGAAGGGAGCTGCAGAAATGGGCAAAGGTGGTCAAAAGGTGCCAAGTTCCACATAGAAAATAAGTCAGTCCTGGGACTTAATGTACAGTGTGGTGAATGCAGTTGATAGTACTGTATTGTATATTTGGAAGTTGCTGAAAGAGTAGGTCTTCAAAGTTGTCGTTATAAGAAACAAATTGTTAACTATGTGAAGTGTTGTACGTTAACTTGTTATGGTCATCATTCTACGACATAAACAGATATCAAATCATTCTGCTGTACACCTTAAACTAACACAATGTCATATGTCGGTTACACCTCAATAAAGCTGGAAAATGCCCTTTATGGGCTTCACTTTCCTCATCTCTATATGAAAATAGAATCTTCCACCATTGGGTGTTGTAAGGATTAAATAAAATTGTGTGCATTTAATAAAATGCCTCCCATAGAGTAGGTACCTAATAAACACTAGTTCCTGTTACTCTTTCATTTAGGATTCCATATAGGTCTGTTTTCCAAATTCGGAACACTGATTCTACAATTGGTTAATAGGTATGTTTGAAATAAGAATTCTGTGGTAAATAATTTGGGGGGACTGGGGTTAAGTTAAATTAGAAAGATTTCTCTTCAGAATCTTGAATATGCCATGCTTCTGTAGCAGAACGTACCAGCCAAATTTTCCCAGATGTATTTGACAGCAAATGTCTGTTATTCGTAATGTTTATAAAATCTTGGATTAGAGGATCATGTTAACAATTTAAGTCTTATTTATGCAGACTTCAAGTTAAAGCTTCCATCTCATTGATTGATATTCTTAGATACTCTGTTTTTTTAAACTATTTTTTTGCAATTATTTACCCATACAAATTAGGATTTCTCAGTTCTGTACAACCAAAACAAAATAGGAAATTAAATTAGATGTTGAGGATGAAATAAGATAGAAGCTTGGGAATCATAAAATGTAATTTCAGACTTTGTATATTTAACAAAACATCCTCATTCTTCTCAGTTAATGAATTTATAAAAAATTTAAGGTTATAAACTTGAACAAAAATGTATAAAATTTGTTAAATTTTAAAAAATGAAATTAAAATTTTATGTCTACAATATGGAGTGGTGAACTGGTGCAAATAACAGGACTTCAAAATGTATGTATATACATAAGACAGGAACTGGAGGCTTTGGAGACTGAATAAAGGCAGTCGATATTTTTAGGTATCATTTTTTGTTTAAATTGTATTTGATTATTTATGATATTACAGTTGTCCCAATTTTCCCCCTTTGTTCCCCTCCACCCAGCCCCCCCACTACCTCAGGCAATCCGCACACTGCTGTCCACAGGCCATGGTCTTAGGCTAATATGGCAGTAGATTTAAAAGGAAATTGAAACTTGAGATGAAGGAACCCAATGGAGTAAGTTCCCTGTTTATTTGTGGCTAGAAGTGAGTAAAAATTTTAAATAAGATCCATGCCATCATTTTGGCCAAATGAACCAGGTGAAGGGACCTGGGGTGGCTACAGCCAGCAGAGTTGAAGAAGAACCATTAAAAAGAGAAAGTCAAAGGATAGGAAAGCCCTAATTCAGCGTTTAGACTCAGCCCAAGTTTCTAGATGGCCCCATAAGCATGCATGGGTGAGGCAACTGAAAGCTACTTACAGCAGAAACTTACACACCTGACGTGAGATATGAGCCTCTACCTACCATAGGTACGGCCGTGTGTAGTTTCAGTATAACCAAGTTAAATGACTGCTAAAACAACAAAACATAATAAAATAAAACAAAACAAATACCGACTCTTTGGAGCAATAGAACGAAATACAGAATCTATAAAACAGAACACTTACATGGATCAAAATACAGTTCAGCATTAATCAACATATTAAGAGCCAGAAGAATAAGAACCTGTCTTGAAAGGAAAAGATGATCAATAGATGCCAAACCCTGAAATAACCTGATACTCAAAAAATATGAGGTAAGGATTTTGAAGAAGATATAATAACTGAGTGAGATAAAGTTAATTTGCCTTAATTAATTTAAAAACAGGCATTCTTAGCAACAAATATGAAATATAAAAAAAATGACCAAATGGACATTTTTATTTTTTTTTAATTTTATTTTAATTGTTGTTCTTGTACAATTTTCTGTCTTTTACTCCCATCCCAGCCCACCACCCCAGCCATCCCCACCTCCCTCCCATTTCCACCCCCACTAATTTTTGTCCGTGTGTCCTTTATACTTGTTCCTGTAAACCCTTCCCCCTTCCCCCCTGAAATTCCCTCCCCTCTCCCCTCTGGTCACTGTCAGCCTGTTCTCAATTTCAGTGTCTTTGGTTATATTATGCTTATTTGTTTGTTCTGTTGATTAGGTTCCAGTTAAAGGTGAGATCATATGGTATTTGTCCTTCACTTCCTGGCTTATTTCACTTAGCATGATGCTCTCCAGTTCCATCCATGCTGTCTCGAAGGGTAGGAGCTCCTTCTTTCTTTCTGCTGCATAGAATTCCATTGTGTGAATGTACCATGGTTTCTTGATCCATTCATTTACTGATGGGCACCTAGGTTGTCTCCAACACTTGGCTATGTTAAATTGTGCTGCTATGAACATTGGGGTGCATAGGTTCTTTTGGATTGGTGTTTCAGGGTTCCTAGGATATAATCCTAGCAGTGGGATTGCTGGGTCAAAACGTAGGTCCATTTTTAGTTTTCTGAGAAAATTGCATACTGCTTTCCATAGTGGTTGCACCAGTCTGCAGTCCCACCAACAGTGCACTAGGGTCCCCTTTTCTCCACAACCTCTCCAACACTTGTTGTTTGTTGCTTTGTTTATGATGGCCATTCTGACTGGTGTGAGGTGGTATCTCATTGTGGTTTTAATTTGCATCTCTGATGGCTAGCGATATCGAGCATCTTTTCATGTGTCTCTGGATATTCCATATGTCCTCCTTGGAGAAGTGTCTGTTCAAGTCCTTTGCCCATTTTTTAATTGGGTTGCTTGTCTTCTTAGAGTAGAGCCAAATGGACATTTTTTTTAAGAGAAAAAGAACATAATATTTGAAATTACAAATTCACTGGAATATCTTATTAGCAGAATGGAGGTGGTAGAGAAGATAGAGTGACCCTGAAGATAGATTACTAAAACTTAAGAATTCTGAAGGAGAAAGAAAAAATTGTTTTCAGCTCTGGCTTGTGTGGCTCAGTGGATTGAGTGCCAGCCTGTGAATCAGAGGGTTGCTTGTTAGATTCCCAGTCAGGCACATGAGTTGTGGGTTCAGTCCCCAGTTGGGGTATGTGTAAAAGGCAACCGATAAATATTTCTTTCTCATGTTGATGCTTCTCTCCCTCTCTATCTCCCTCCCTTCCCTTTCTCTAGAACAAATAAAATTAAAAAATGCCATATGGTTTCACTCATGTGTGGAATCTAATTAACAAACTGTTCTAACAAACCACATAGAGAAAGATTCATAGATAAGGAGGAGGACGACAGCTGTGGGGGGTTAGGGGTGGAAGGGTTGAGGAAAAAGGACAAAGGACTCGTGGACATGGACAGCAGGTGGTGATTGCAGGAGGGAAAGGGGTAAATGGCAATGGAAAAGAATATAATGAAAATTAAAAAATAAAAAAGTTAAAATGGAAAAACTAAGATTAAAACAATTGAATCATATGATATATACAGTAGTACCTCATTATTTGCATTTTTGCTTTCTGTGGTTTGTTACCTGTGCTCAACCATGTCCCAAAAATATTAAATGGAAAATTCCAGAAATGAACAATTCCTGAGTTTAAATAAATACATAAATAAATAAATAACATGATCAATCACCACTTTGATCTAGTTTATATAGATTATAGAGAGATAATTTATATATATATAAACTTACCTATATAAATTTATATACAAGCATATATAAATAATATGTGCAAATAAATGCCACAATGGCAGAACACACAAACTTGTTAAGTGCACATGGTACATTAAATAGATGGACCATAAAATCTATTGAGACCATTAGGTTTCAATAACTTTAAAAAAATTAAAATCATACAGAGCATATTCTCTAATCTCAACAAAATTAAATTAGAAATCAATAACAATAAAATATCTTTGAAAAACCCATATATTTATAATGAACTAAAACACTCCTAAATAACCCTTAAGTCCAAGAAGAAATCATAAATGAAAGTAAAAATAATTTTGTATGGAAAAATAATGAAAATACATTGTATCAAATTGTGGGATACAGCTAAAGCAGTGCTTGGAGGAAAATTTGTAGCTTTAAATGTTTATATGAGAGAAAAAGAAAAGTCTCCTTTAGTAATCTTGTTTCACCTAAATAGCAGGAAAAATAAATGTAAAATAGAAGGAAGAAAATTTTTAAAAATGAGGAGAAACAAGTGAAACTGGGAAAGGCCAGACAATAAAGACAATCAATGAAACCGAAAGCTAATTCTTTGAAAAGATGGATAAGATTGATAAACATGTAGCTGAGCTGAATGATGAATAAAAACAAATCTGCAATACAGGAAAAAAAATCACTCTTATACAACTGAATGAATACTAAGAGAATATCATAAATGACTTGGTGCCACAAAATTTGACAACTTAGATAAAATGAACTAATTCATCAAAACACACAAAACATCAAATTTCACTCCTGAAAAAACAGATAACTTAAATATCTCTATGTCTATTAAAGTCAATGAATTATTTTTAAAAACTTTTCTACAAAGAAAACTCCAGGTTTTGGTAGAATCACTGCAGAACCCTACCAAACACTTATGGAAGAAAAGTAATACTATTTTGACACAAATTATTTTATAAAATAGAAAATATTTCCTAACCCATGTTATAAGTCCATCATTATCACTGACAAAACCAGAGTGATGACATTTAAAAAAAGGAAACTATATTATTTTTTGTGAGTATAGACACAAAATACCATAAGAAAATTCCTTAAGACAATTTTAGAATATTTAACCCAGAAATGTAATAAAGAAGACAGTGCATTCTGACCAAATAGGGTTTATTTCAAGAATGCAAAGCTGGCTTAGCATTTGAAAATAAATCAATACAATTCACCATAGTAGCATAATACAGGATTTTAAAAATAGATTCTGATAGGTTAAAAAAATGAGTTAAGGAAATTTAACACTTACAGTAAAAACTCACAGAAGACTAGAAATGGCATAAATGTTTATTGACTTAAGAACATCTACAAATACCTGCATGTAACTCATAATTAATCATAAAAGACCGAATATTTTGCCCCTAATATCAAGAACAAGACAAGAATGTCCACATTTGTCATATTTACTCAACTTTGCATTGGAGTTTCTGGCCAGAACAATTGGATGATAAACTGAAGAATATTCTACTAGCACAAGGATAGATATACAAATCAATGAAATAGAACTGAAGGTACATTAAAAAAAAAAAGCTCTTGCATTTATGGTCAATTGATTTTAAAGAACACTCAATGGGGAAAGAAGAGCCTTTTTTTAAAAAGTGGGACTACTGAATAGTCAGATGAAAAAGAATGAAGTTGGACACGTTTTTCACACTAGACACAAAATTTAACTCAAAATGAGTCATAGACGTGAATGTAAAAACTAACACTATAAAATAATCAAAAATATTGAAATATATCTTCATGACCTTGAGATAAGCAAATCTTATGTAGATTTTTGATTTTTTTAATTAGTTTTATCCAGGAATGATTTACATAAATTACATGCATCTATTTAATCTGTAAAATCTAAGGAATGCTGAGAACTGCATATGTCTGTAAAACCACCACAGCCCTCAAGATACAAAACATTTGCATCATCGTGCCAAACGATTCTTCATTATTCTTTGCAATTTATCCCTTCCTCTAATTTCCGACCTTAGGCAACCATTGCCATTGTTGTTGCCCTATGGATTGATTTGAATTTTCTATGAATTATACAGTATGCGTCCTGTGATGCCCAGCTTCGTTCACTCAGCACACCGATTTTGAGATTTACTCATGTTGTTGTGTGTATCAGTAATGCATCCCTTTTAATTACCTGAGTAAATTCTTAGGAGTGGGATGGCTAGAAATTACGGAAGGTGTGAGACATTCGCACTAGCATTGTCACAGGGTTCTGCTTGCTCCATCTCCTCTCCAACAAGTGACATTGTCTGTCTTTGTAATTTTAGCCATTCAAATGAGTGAGTTGCTGTATCTCACTGCATTTTTAATTTATAGCTTTCTAGTAACTAATACTGATGTTGAGTATTTTTTATGCATGTGCTGGTCATTCTTACATTTTTTCCTGTGAAAATTTGTTCCTATATTTTATTGACATTTTATTATTTATATAAATTATATATTATCTTAGTTTCAAATTATATATATAATTGTGCTATAAATATATATTTATATCATTATAAATATATATAGCACAGTAAATGCTCCCATAGTAAAGTACCACAAATTGAGTGGTTTATAAAACAGAGGTTTTTTTTCATAGTTCTGGAGACTAAAAGTTCAAGAGCAAGATGTTGACAAGGTTGTTCCTTCTGAGTCCTCTCTCTCTGGCTTGTAGAAGGCCATCTTTTTTCAGTGTCTTCACTTGTTTGCCCTCTGTCCTAATCTCCTCTTATAAGGAGTTTAGGAATTCAACATATGAATTTTGGGAGGACACAATTGATCTCATAACACTCCTCTCTCTGACCCCTAAAATCATGCCCTTGGTATAGTTGTATTGACAAAAAACAAACAAACAAACGAAAACCCAAACAAATAAAACAATAACAACAGAAGCAAAATTTGGCTTTATTAAAATAAAGTCTGACTATTTGAGCTCTAAAATAATCTCTGAGACCACTAAATTCTATGGGCAGACAGTGGACTGGTGAAATAGCTTAGTCCCCCCTACCTCAAAACATATTGCCCAATACCTACTTCAGACATGGCCAAAAAGAAAAATAGAAAAGTGATAAGCTCCTGAGGTCAGAGCCAAGGACAGTGGAGAACAAAATACAAGGGAGCTGCTTTCTGAGTAGGTGCAGGGTGCAGTTTAGGCATAGTCTCCCCTCCCAAGTGGGAACCATCAAGGCTTCTGCCCGGTAGGATTTCAGATTTACTGTGGAACAGCGTCTGCTGTGTGTCCTTTCCAAATGGGGCTATTTGTTGTGATTTTTCTATTCTGTTATATATTGGGTGTGCGGAGGACAGATAATTTGTCTCTCTGATACAGTGGTATCGAGATCAAGAGAAGCCACATACGGACCTAATAAAGAGACCATCTGACATAGTGCTCTGAGGGAGGGATTGCTGCACATCACCCAGTGCTGTGAACTGTGTCCCTTTAACATTTATGTTAAAATCCTAACCCCCGGCACTTTAGAATGTGACTGCATTTGGAGACAGGGTCTTTAGAGAGGTAATTAAGGTAAAAGGAGATAATGTGATATAGGTGGGCCCTAATCTAGTATGACAACTGGCCTCGTAGGAAGAAATTAGGATGCAGAGAAGCAGGAGAAAAGACCATGTGAAGACATGGAGAAGATAGCCATCTCCAAGCCGGAGAGAGAGGCCTTGGAAGAAATCAGCCCTGCTGACACATCGATCTTGGACATCTAGCCTCCAGAACTGTGCAAAAATTAATTTCTGTTGTTTAAACAAACAAATGTAAGTCTTGATATTTGTTAGGGTAACTCTAGCAAATGAACCCATCCAGGTACATGGTACTTAGTGTTTTCTTCAGTGGTTAGACAGACTTTTGGGGTGACTCCTTGAAGAGGGGTGTGTGAATGATGTGGTCACAAAGGAGAGTAAATAAAAGAATTCTAATAGAAGGGCTGGTCTTGTTAGTTGTTAGGGCTATTTATTGATATTTCTGCTTGTTCTCTGTATTATCTTTTTCTAGGTTATGCTGTTATAACAAACACTAACTTCAAACTATCAGTGGTTCACAACAAACAACTTTATTTCTCAGGCCTGTTACGTGTTGGCTGTAGGGAGAACATGTCTCCACTCCATATATTTTCTCATTCTAGAACTCAGAAACAGCTCTTAGTTGGGACATAGTCTTGTGACAAAGGGAAAACAACAGCAAACCATTTAGAGAGCTCTAAATTTTCTACTCAAAGGTGGTACATATCACTTCTGCTGGTATTCAGTTGGCCAAGCATGATATTAATGCAGTAGGAGAGTATACTTGACCCCTAGTCAGATGCTAGTGGGTGTGGATATAGGTATTGGGTTGGCCAAAATGCCCACCTGGTTTTTTCCATAAAACAAAAGACACACTTTTCATTTGCACAAATAACTTCATTGATTTGGATATTTTGAGTATGTTGATGATCTCCTGTGTGGTATAATGTTGATTGCTCTCAGCTGAAGTCTGTTTGAGTGCCATTGACTTCTGCTGGTGCACCCATCCCTGGAGCACCGCCCAGGGAGAAATCCTCCGGCAGGTAACTTTGCAAACCACTTTGACATGCTCATTCGATCACAGCGCCTTCTCCATACACGGCACAAATCGTTTTTGGTGTGTTTCAGTTGCATTTTTACCTTTCTTAAACTAATAACATAAAATATGCTGAAAATGTTGCATATTTTCTTCCACCTTCAATATTAAAATATGGCTACACAAAAATTCACTGATTTTGATAAGTTTTTTTTAAATGCATGCTGACATTACAGCTGTCACAGTATAATTTAAAACATTGTTTCAAATGAAGTTAAAGACAACAAACACTGCTAGAGCCATCTTACGAAAAAAACATGGCAAACTTTTTGGCCATCTCAGTACCATCTCCTTAGAGATGGGCAGTGTGAACTTAGTAGACACAGCACAATCCAAGTACAGCAGTTTAATTGCACTTAACACCCTTTGAGGTTCAGTCCTTAGGAATATTAAGTGTGAATAAATGTTACGTGTGATCCCTCCAAGAAGAGACCTTTAAAGGCCATTGCATGGTTCGTCGCTTCCCTGCCTCCCTGCCCCGGCAGAAAGTTAGGGAATGCTCACTCGCCTGTGCTTCTGATGGAAAGGGTGCAGCAGAGCTCTTGGCCAACTCACGAGAGACGCGCCATGTGAGCAAGAAATGAATCTTTGGTTCCTTAAGTCACTGAGATTTTATAGTTGTTGGTCACTGTAACTCGTTCATTCGGACAAAGGTACTAAAAGAGATTCGCAAAACACTGCCTTAAAAAAAACTTCCTAAGTGCTTGCAGGATAGGTGCTTAGCCGTTTCTCTCTCGAATTCTTTTTATAAGACAGCTGCTCTCCTTCCTGAAAATGATCCTGGCTGTTGTGATAATCGCTTCCTTCTTTGTGCTACTCTTTATGGTAGAGGATATCTGAGAAGGTGTTTTGCTTCCCTTCCCTTTTCGGGGAACTTCCACTTTTCTCTCCATTTCTGTGATTATAGTAGAGGTTGCCATGGAATATTACAACATCGCTGAAACTGGCCTGGCCCGCGAAGCTGGGCCCGCGAAGTCCTTCCGAGGAATTCCAGAAAGAAGAACGATGAATAGGGATTTCTATGCAAGTGCCCGGAGAGTAACAGGTCAAACCCGGGCCAGATTGCTGGCCGTTATTCACCGCGGTATAGGTGTTGCTGGCAGGAGTCTGCAAAGCAGTCCAGGCCAGGTCTAGAGAGAACAAACAGGTGAACAGCAGAGACGAAAGAAGTGCGTCAGAATTGTTTGAGTTCCTGGATCCAGTTTTACCTTGGGCGCTATTTAAAGTGGCCAAAGATGTGTAAGAGGCATTCTCAAGCCCTAGACCACAGGTTTGCTGTTTTTGTAAATAAAGTTTTACTGGAACACCACCAAACCCATCTGTTTGCACACAGCTGTTTTGTGATACAGTGTCAGGGTTGAGTAGTAGCTGCAACGGAGATCTTAAAGACTTGTAAATCCTGAAATATTTACCATCTGGCCCTTTTCAGGAAAAGTTTGCTTACCCCCTGGTATATATTCTTTCATGCTTTGAAATATGTATGTTCTCAAAATTTATATAAGGAATAGGTAAATTGATAAGTAAACATTTCATGCATAAATATAAAAATATATATTCACGAATAAATACAATTTTCATGGGTAATTGCACAGAATCAAAAAGACCAGACAGTCAATTATACATTGCGGAGGAAAGGCTGGAGATCGCTGCTCTAGGCCGTACGGAGTCCTTGGAAGTATGAGATCAAAGCAATGGCATAATCAGATGAGCAGGACAAGCTCAGTGTTGATTGCGTTGCTTGTTTGCGTGCGAGCAGGAGACAGAGTTAACGAAGTTGATACGAGCATTTTGTAATTCAGATGAAAAAAAAAACTGGGCAGAGGGATGGCGGTTGGACGGAGAGGAGGGGACTCATGAAAGTGACTCAGATCTGGCCTTTCAGCAGCCGTTCACCTACAGATGACAAACTCCAGGTTTGGGGGACCAGATTGTTTGGCTACAAGAAACCATCAATAATGATTTCCATGGTCATCTCATCTTGGCCCAGACCCCATTCCAACCAAGTTATTAATACACACATTATTCTTCTTAAAGAAATAGAGAAATGCATTCCAGATTGCCAAAGGAAAAAGTTCCCCGTGATTTATACTAAAATGTTCCTGGAACTTTTTTTCCCCCCAATCATCCATCTTCAAGAAATACTAAAGACAAATATTTCATGAATCCAGAGGTGCTTCTGACCAGCATCTGGAGATGATCTTGAGAATACAAATCTGTTATCATTTTTCACCACGGGCCTTAACTGTCAGAACACGGAATAACAACATAACCGGCCAGGGGGCTGGAAGCGTGTAGTCAGCCACTGCAGCAGGAGGCAGCAGAGATGGAGGTGTGCCTGCCCACACTTCCCCCGCGCCCGCTGTTTGTACTCGTGCTGCATCTCTTTCCCCTGCGAATGTTTGGGTGCTAAAGGCTCTCCTGTTGCGGATACTCTCCAAACGCCTCACGTCTTACCAAGCTGTCAACAGGGAGAGGCAACCTGGTGCGGGGGAAGGTGTGCAAGCGATGAAGTCAATCAGATCTGCGTGTCATTCTCGGGTTTTCCTTTTCTGCGTGAACGTCACATCATTTTGCTGTTTTTGCATCAGCAAAATGAACTTGTCTATAAACTTGTCTATAATGTGGGTACAATGGTTAGCATACCATTTGGCATAACCTGAATAAAAGGCTGCTGTAATTAGCATTTCAAAACCATTCCCTTGTTACTACTACACATTCACCAGTTGGTTAAATAACAGACGGAAAATACTGATTGTGGGTGAGACTGTGGAGCAACTAGAGTTCATCTGATACACTGCTGGTTAGAGCCTAACATTGGCACAACCTACTTTGGCAGCACTTACCAAGCCGAACACGATGCAGTGCTCAGCAATTCCACTCCTAGGTTTGTACCCCAAGTAAACGCGCACGTGTGTCCACCAGAAACCATGAACCAGAATGTTCAACGCGGCACGCTTCATAACAATATCCAATCGGAAGGTGCTCAACTGCTCGTCAATAGCACAGTTCAGAACTCAGCAAACATTGTACGTAGCGGGCCAGATGATAAATGCTTAGACTCTGCAAGCCAAGAAGCACAATCAAGTTATAATTATATTTCTATTTGCACAGTCACAGCAACAGCGCAAAGCCATAGAATGCTACATAGCATCTCTGTTGCAACTACTTAACCGCCATCGGAACATGAAAACAGCCATAGATAATATGAACAAGAATGAGCATGGTGTGTTCCAATAAAATGTCATGTATGGGCACATATTTAAATTTCGTATAATTTTTGTTTGCCATGAAATATTATTCTTTTGATTTTTTTTAAAGCATTTAAAATGTACAAATCATTCTTGGCTTGCAGGCTATACAGAAATAGGAGGTGGGCCAAATTTCGATATAGTTTGCCAACCCCTTGTATAGTGGATAAATAAATTATGAAAAAGTACAAGATTACATTTATATAAGCTACAAAAGCGAGCAAAATGAATGTATGCTTCTATAAGTCAGCATCGTGGTTGCTGCGTGGGGGGTAGCGGCCGAAAGGCAGAACAAAAGGGATTCTGAGGTACATGATAATGTCCGCCTTTTCGTGCGGTTCGTTCCACTTATAAAATTCAGCACACCAGGTCTTAAAATATGCGCACTTCTCTATGCGCGTACTATACTTTAAGAAACACTGGGAAAACCCAAACAGCTCTCGTTCTCCAAAGCGGGCCATCTCCCTTCCACACCCAATCCGTACACGGGTTGCGCTCTTCCCCGCGATGCTTACCGTGCTTACGGTTCGGAAAGCCGGAAACAGCAGTTTGTCCTCTGGTTTAGCGAAGAGAGCAGCGGAGTCACACACTAAAACCCGCTACTTAGAAAGGAAACACTGAGTTTAATTCCTCTGCGTAGTAATTGTGCAACTACGGGCAAAGCTCTTGGTCTTTCTGAATTTCCTTGTGTTGTCTGGAAAGTGAGAATGTAATCCCTATTTATGCATTTGATGTAAGGTTCACTCTTGGTAAGAGGAATTGTGGTGTTAAGCTCTACACAAATTATCACCCCTATGTCCTTCCGTACGTGCCCACCCACAATGAGGAAGGTTAAACACACCCGTCTTCTTTTTCTCCCTGCCTTCCGCTCCTCCACTTGAAGAGAGAGTATAGCCTCATGGTTAGGGACATAGGCTCACAGTTCAGATCCTGACCCTGCCACGTGCCCTGTAGCTTCTTCGTGCCTCAGTTTCCTCATCGGTAACATACCTACTTATTATGGCTCCTCTATAGGCTGCGGTAGCCAGCCTCCAAGATGGTCCCAATGGTCCCTGTCTCCTGGTCTTCACGCCCTTATGTAGTACTGTCCCCTACTTTATGAGGGCTGGTCTGTGTGACAACAGAATATGCCATAAGTGAAGACATTTCACTTCTGAGGTCAGATTACCAAAGACTGTGGCTTTCCCCTTAGATGATCTCTCTGTCTTGGGTCACTTGCTTCAAGGGAAGCCAGGTGCTACATGAAGCAGCCCTATGGAGAGGCCTGCATGGTGAGAAACTGAGGCCAGCAAAAACCACAGGAGTGATTTGGGATGTGGACCCTCCAGCTCCAGATAAGTTTTGAAAAGCTGCAACCCTGACAGCTTATCTGCAGCCTCATAAAAAACCCTGAACCACACCAGTCTAGCAAGCTGTTCCCAGATTCCTGACCCTCGGAAACTGATCATCGATAACCTTAAAACAATGAATGGTACCTGAGACATACTGAACATGCAATAAAACATCCCCTGTCTGTCCCGTCTTCCCCCTAGAAGCTGGCACTCCCTCTTCTGTAAAGCCCGTTGCCCTTGTTGCCATGTTGTGTTACAGAATCGCCGGTGTCCGTGGATCACGCGTGGGCAGGTTTTCTGCCGTTCCCTGGCCCCATGAAGACAACGTACAAGCGTGTGGCCCTGCCTGACAACACTGACAGTGAGGCTGGGGGTCCCTGTGGAACTACTCTCTCCCTCTTGCACATTCCCCTCAAGCATCTGTCTAGGCTCTGACTCGCACAGCCTTGCTGCACCCTCTGGTCTTTGTTGCACATCCTGTTCTTCAGGTCTCTTCCTTGCTCTCTCGCTCTCCCTGGACATGCGGATGATTCACATTCTCCTTCTTTGGGATGTGGACTTTTGCTTTCTTTTACCAGGAGCTGCAGCGTTGTAGGTTAGCCACTGAGTCAACCTGCTTTTCTAGAAGAAGAGGTTGAGATGGAGTTAAGAGTGTAGGAGTTTTATTGAGAGTGATGAAGAGAAGCAGGACGGGGCAGAGAAAGCCTCAGACTGAAGTGGATGTGACATTTGGGGAAGGAACAGAAGGAAGAAGCAAGACTGGGTCAGGATAGCCTCAGATCATGCTGTAGGTCTGACAGCATCGCTGATCCAACAGCAAGCTGCAGAGCAACAAGGAATCTCAATTTGGGCTGAAATGGCCACGTCCTAGGACCTTTGTCATGCTTAGGCATTAGTGAGGCTCCCTGAAAATTATGGGGCGTGGCTTACAAGCTGAGATGGATCCTGAAGGTATTAGTGGCTGGAGGCTGTCAGCTCACAGCTCCTTGTAGCGGAATCACAGGTTCTTTCTTGTAAGGAGGCCCAGTGACAGAGACACTTTCATTGCCCCTGAAGTCATCTTCATTTCTGTAGCTGGGCCTGGCCTCCTGAATCTCCCCCACTTGCTTCAAATACCTGAGCTTCCAGCTTGCTTGGAAGCAGGGCTCTGATTGATAGAAGGGACTCGTAAAAGCGAGAGAGAATTCATTATCTCTAAGACAGCCTGAGGGGACCCAGAGGTTTGGTAGTCATCAACTGGGGTGTTTTTAGTGAGGCTAGAAAATATGCTCTGTCCTGTGCTGGGCGTTTGCTGTAGGAAACCGCCAACTGTCAAGTCAAAAAATTGGAAGGGACTTAAGTGTCCGGTTACGTTTTCCTCCGATGAACAGAAATCTTTTGCAGAACACCCCACGTGGGTTTGGCACCTTCTCACGTACCTCCAGTGATGGCAGGCTTATAGCTTCAGCCGCCTCTTTGGCAATATACTGGACAGCTCTAATCGCTAGAATCTTCTCATTGTTGAATTCAAAATGCCCCTACCACCTTCAAGTTTTGAAGTTACTATAATAAGACTTCCTGTTCTCTCATCTACTTTTTTTATGTATTTGAAGATAATTTGCCATTGTTTCAGAAATACTCCTGGGGAGGGGAGGTTATTGAAGCCTCTAATTCCCCAATGGTAAAACAAAGAATTCTGACTATTCTTGGTCACTAAGTAAGTTCTCTTTGTGGCTGAAAAGTCTATAAAGCCATGAAAACTTCATGTAACAATTCTAAAAACAAAAAAGAGAGAGAGAAATCCATATAAATTAAGGGACAACACACTCTCTCTGAAGTGTTGGCTGTGTGTTTCCTCTGGAGCACATTGGGACTCAGAAATAGCGGGACCATCTGCTGAGCAATTACCCATTTATGTTGAAATAAAGCAGGCTCTGCTAATTGGAAGCATGTTCCTCAGGATGAAACAGCACAAGTTCCCCAACATTTTCCCATCGTTAGCAATTCCTGATGTTGAGTGGGCGTGCTAATACAGCCCCTACTCTCCATCAGGGAAAACATGAAGCGGGTGCGGTGGTCCGCAATACAAGCGGTGATTCTTCATGCTGACACTCAGCCAGCACACGTTAACTCACTAAGTACCCACTATGCACTGGTGTCTCCATGATAGAATAATACATGTGAAAGAACCTATTTAATTTAATACCCACAAGAACAGTATGAGGCAGACTTTATTAACTCCACATTCCAAGTGAGGAAATCTGGGTCTTGAAGTAATCAAGTGACTGGTTCAAGGATACCTAGCTGGTGCGTGGATGAACTAGGACCTACTGACTCGAAGCCCAGTGCTCTGTCCGCTCCTCAAGCTATGGGGAAACTTCTTTTAAAAAAGACCCATGAGTGTGTGTGTAGATTAAGCAACTATTTGAGTTTGGGGCGCCCTGGTAGTAAACCCTGAAACAAGGATTCCGGTGAAAGCAGTTTGTTTCAAGAGGATAGGAAAGCACCAAAAGAGGATGGGAAGTGAGTCACAGCAGGGAAGGCAGCAATAAATTGTGTATTATCAAACCAGCTACCGCTGTGGGCAAATGGGAGATTCTGAGACCCAGTGTAGGACAAAGGGCAGAGTTGGCCCACCTGGGGGAAGGGGCTAGTTTTCGTAAACCAGCTCTGCCAGTCGTTGGTTGAGGTGTTCTTCCAGCAGATGCTAATGTCTTGGCACTAACTGCCTGCCATACAGGTGCACAAAGGGTGTTTCAGAAGCTTGAGAGAGACCTCAGGTGGGGAAAGTCAGGAGCTGACAGTGAGGGCCGGGTCAGTGTCCACTGCAGAAAAGGGCAAGAGGGTCCGCGCTGAGCACAGGAGAGCACCTGGTGGGGGAACAAAATGCCAAATACTCGGCACCTGTCAACAAACACATCTTGCCCACTCACTTTGCAGGACAGCGGAAGGGTGGACCACACAGACACAGACCTGCTTCCTTATTACCCAGGGAGTACTTTTAAGGAGACATAAAATAATTAACATGTGCTAAGTGCTGGGTAGGAGAAGCAATGAACCCTCTGAGCTAATCCTTACTAACAAAAATCAAATGGGTCTCATTCAGTCTTACCCTTTGTCCCCTTTACATCTGATTCTATTATTTTTCTTTGTGTCAGAGTCAAATTCCCTAAATTATTGTTTAGAGTCTTCCAGTAGACTAGGAGATCCTCTGGGATAGAACTTCTTTTTTATCATCTTCAATCATATAATATTTCATAAATAAAAGAGTATATGGACTTTGATCCCAGCCAAGATGGAGTAAGTTTACTCTAGCCTATCTCTCCCACTGATTACAACTGAAATCTTCAAAAAAAACAAAAAAAAGACTCAAAGTTAACAAGCAGATTGGGAAGGAAGTCCATCTTTGGATAATGACTAATAATGGGGGTGAGTTTCCTTTTTTTCTCTTGTATCTCTCAGCTTTGACCTAAGGGTGGAGAGGGTCCCAGACTACAGAGAGGGTACCTATAATAAAATTCTGAAAAATATTCCCATCTCATAAGCAGAGGACTGGAGATAGCCCCCACCCCATGCCCCCACTCATGAGTTGGCAGGTATAGGGGGAAATCCCTGTTTCTGTCTTTTTTTTTTTCCTTCTGGTCGTTCCCTGAGGCCAGCACCACTTAGGAAGCTGGTTGCAGAGGTGGTGGTCATGGTGTGGATGTCCAAGCCCTCTGGGGACAACCTGTGTTTCCGGCCAAATAACTGAGAAAGGGGGTCCTGTGGTCCAAAAAGTGTAGAAGAAATTTACTTTTTCTTCCTTCATTTCTCAAAGCATTTTGCCACCAGGGTAAGTACATTTCTGTGGAATTTATCAGTAGCACAACAAATAATATTCTGAGAGAAACCCTAATTTCCTAGCTAGACAACTCAGAAAAGGAGCCCTGAGGTTCCCATGGGAACCTACAGTGTGAGGGAAAGCTCGGAGGGAGGAGCTTTGGAAAAGGGGGTCCCCTAAGCTTGTGTCTGAACATGCACAAGTCTCTAACTCACCCCTGAAATGGACATTTAAGCCTTGACGTGTATGGAACAGACTTAACAAAACGTAGCCAAGTCTTTGAAAATAGAGCTGGCACTGGAACCACTGACCACAGAACAGAGCCTCACAACAAATATTTAAAATGTCCAGAAATATAATCCAAACTTACATACAGAGGACCAGGAAACTCTGACCCACTCTTATGGGAAAAGACAATCAATAGATACCAATTTTGAGGTAACACAGATGTCGGAATTACCAGGTACAGACTTTAAAGCAACTATTAGAACTATTCATGAGGTAAAAGTGGGTAGTTTTGAAATAAATGGAAAGTTAGAAGCTTTTAACAGACAGAGAGAAATGATAAAAAAATAAAATTTAAATATTAGACCTGAAATATTAAAAAACTGAAATAAATGAATCACTGTATAGTCTCAGTAGAATGAAAAAAAAAAAAAAAACAGAAGAAAGAGAAAAAAATTGAAAACATTAAAAGAACCTCAGAAAACTGTGGGACACCAAGAATATGTGTAATAGAGTTATAAAAAAAAGAATGAAATGAACACCTAGGAAATTATAACCAAATAGAAGAAGTAGAACAATGTGAATATACTGACTACTCTCCTTTCATTGTCATGCTCACTTCTGAAAGGTGACTTCTCACCTGAGTTTTGTATCTATCATTCCTTCTTTCGTAGTTTTAGCACATATGTGTTTATTCTCCAAATTATATTTTTGTCTGTTTTGCTACTTCCATATCTCTTTTATTAATTATATTTTATTGATTATGCTATTACAGTTGTCCCATTTCTGCCCCATCATTCCCATTCACCCTGCACACCCCCTCCCACCCACATTCCCCCCTTTAGTTCATGTCCATGTGTTATAAGTTCTTTAGCTTCTACATTTCCCACACTATTCTTGCCCTCCCCCTGTCTATTTTCTACCCACCGTCTATGCTACTTATTCTCTGTACCTTTCCCCCCTCTCTCCTCCTCCCACTCCCCTGTTGCTGACCCTCCATGTGATCTCCATTTCTGTGTTCCTGCTCCTGGTCTACTTGTTTGATTACTTTGCTTTTATTTTAGGTGTGGTTGTTAATATCTGTGAGTTTGCTGTCTTTTTACTGTCCTATTTTTGATCTTCTTTTTCTTAGATAAGTCCCTTTAACATTTCATATAACAAGGGCTTGGTGATGATGAGCTCCTTGAACTTGACCTTATCTGAGAAGTGCTTTATCTTCCCTTCCATTCTAAATGACAGCTTTGCTGGATAGAGCAATCTTGGATGTAGGTCCTTGACTTTCAAGACTTCAAATACTTCTTTCCAGCCCCTTCTTGCCTGTAAGGTCTCTTTTGAGAAATCAGTTGACAGTCTGATAGGAACTCCTTTATAGGTGATTGTCCCCTTATCCCTTGCTGCTTCTAGAATTCTCTCCTTCATTTTAATCTTGGCTAATGGAATTATATGTAATTATGATGTGTGTTGGTGTGTTCCTCCTTGGGTCCACCTTCTTTGGGACTCTCTGAGCTTCCTGGACTTCCTGGAAGTCTATTTCCTTTGCCAGATTGGGGAAGTTCTCCTTTATTATTTGTTCAAATAAGTTTTCCACTTGTTGCTCTTCCTCTTCCCCTTCTGGTACCCCTATAATTCGGATGTTGGGATGTTTAAAGATATCCTGGAGGTTCCTAAGCCTCTCCTCGTTTTTTTGAATTCTTGTTTCTTCCTTGTTTTCTGTTTGGTTGTTTCTTTCTTCCTTCTGGTCCACTCCATTGATTTGAGTCCCAGTTTTCCTCCCATCTCTATTGGTTTCCTGTGAGTTTTTCTTCATTTCACTTATTGTAGCCTCCACTTGTTCCTCTAATTTGTGACCAAAATCAACCAATTCTGTGAGCTTCCTAATCACCAGAGCTTTGAATTATGCATCTGATAGGTTGACCACCTCCTCATCGCTCAGATGAATTAGCTCCTGGGCCCAGGTCTGTTCTCCCTTTTGAGCCATCCTTGGTTTTGGTGTTTTTATTTTTGTCTTGTCACAGATGTTAGGTAGTGAGGGACGGAGCCTTAGGTGTTCCCCAGGGCGCGGCAGCCCAGTCCCTGGGTTGTGATGCTGTATGTGGGGGCGGGGTCCGAGAGGGAGCAATGGCGCTTGCTCCTAGCTCTCTAGCGGATCCCAGTCCCTTCAGCCTCTTTCCCCAAGCAAATTGGGCCCTTCTGGTGCTGATTCCTGGGTGAGTGGGCCTGTGCACGCTCCAGGACCCTGTGGGTCTTCCCAACGAACTCTCCTGTGAGGCTGGGACTCCCTTCCGGCACCTCAGCCCCCACAAGTGTTTTCAGTGGGTGCTTTTAGGCTTCACTTCCCGGCGCTGGGGCCCTGCATCGTGCAGTCCGTCTTGCTGCCCGTTTTCACCTGGTTTATCTGTGCGCAAATGTGTGACCATGGTCCACCGCCCTGTGTGCCCACCTGGCCTCCCCGCACTCGGCAAGGCCACTGCCTGTGCGCCTGGAGTGACTGCGCACTCGGGACCACCACCGGCTTATCCTGCCCTGATCCGACTCCCGTCTCTGCCGGCCGCGGGCTCAGCCGGTTGCTGACTCCGCCCCTCTTCCCAGTGTGGGTGAATGGTCGTTGTCCGCTCCTGCACAATTCAATTTTCTCTCTGTCCTGGTTGGGTTTTCTTTTTCTTTTCTTTTCTTTTTTTTGGTTCTATATTTTTGTTGTCCTTAATCTTGGTTGTGAGAGGAGGCACAGCGTGTCCAGCTACACCTCCATCTTGGCTGGAAGTCCTCTATTCTCCAAATTATTTTAACATATTTTTGTTATAACACTGAACTTAATCATTTGAAACTTGCCTTACAACCTGCCTAAGGTTCGTTTGTGTGCCTATCTGTAGCTACAGTTAATGTTCTCATTGTTCTGTAACATCTGAGTAACTATGTCACAGTTTAAACGTCATTTTCCTGTAGGTTAATATTGTATTATTTCCAATTTTTTTCATTTATTTGCTTTGCTATTACCAGCAATATTGCTATGATTTTTATTTTGCTTGTTTCCTAGGACGAATTTGTAATTTCTCTAGGAAGGATTTTCTAGAAATGGAAGGTCTTCTGGATTATGGGGTATGTAATATTTAATTTTATAAAAGTAATGCCACCTAATTGTTGTACCTATTTTTATTCCCCTTGTTTTCATATTCTCCCCAACACATCAGACTTAGTGACTTATTTTAGTGTGGTAAGTAAAAATCATATCACAATTTTTTGCATTTCTCATACTTCTAAAAGGTTGCTCATCTTTTTATATGTTCATTTACCATTTGTGTGTGACTTTTTATGAAATGCCAATTCATCTTTTGTTCACTTTTGGGTTATTTGACTTTTCTTAGTAATGTATAGCGGTGCTTTTTATATTTTGTAAACTAAACCATTGTCACTTAAAAGTATTACAGAAATGTTCTCCCAGTTTCACTTGATGGTATCTTGATGAATGAAAGTCTTTAATTTTGGTATAGTTGAATGTATCACTCTTTTCTTCTATGTTAGCACTTTTTGGTGTCTTATTTAAGAAATCATTTTTATCCCATTGTCATAAAGAAAATCTCCTATACAATCTATTGTAAATTTTTAAGTATTGCCTGACATATATATATTTAATCCATTTGGGACTGATTTTTGTGTATGGTATGTAGGAAAGATCCAAATTTATTTTTTGTCCATTTTGATATCCAATTGTCCTAGCACCATTTGATGAATACATTCTCTTTTTTCAAATAGTCTCTCAGATAAGTTTTTTATATCTGCGAAGGTCTGTGTCAGGAATCTATATTCTAATCCTGTGGTTGATTTCTCTGCCCCTGCACCAATACCATGTTATCTTACATAATAAGCTTTATAATGTCATGGTATCAGGGGTGTCAAACTCATTTTCACTGGGGGCCACATCAGCCTTGTGGTTGCCTTCAAAGGGCTGAATGTAATTTTAGGATTGTATACATGTAACTACTCCTTGACAGTTAAGCGAGAGCTCGGTGCTGCCGCCGGGGAGAAATGAGGTGGAGGGCCAGATTTGGCCTGTGGACCTTGCTTGCCACCTGTGTTAAGAGGATATCCTCCCATTTTTGAAATGTATTGGCTGTTACTGGCCTTTGCACTTACATTTTAGAATCAGAGAGTCAGTTTCCTCAGAACATCCTAATAGGATTTTAATTGTAATAATAATAAATCTATAGATCAAATTGGAATGAATATATTTATAGTAGTGTCTATTTTCATAAATATGGTATATAACTTCATTAATTCAAGTCTTTCTTTAAATTATATTTTCTAACTATTTAGCTTTTTCTTATTGTTTTATAAGAGTTTTTGTATATTCTGAAGGTTTATAGGAGTGAAATTATTTTTTATATGTTGATCTTATAGGCAGCCACATTTTAAAATTATCTTATTTCTAATAATTAGTAGATAGAGTCTTTGGAGTTTTCTATTTACATAATTTTCAAATACAGTGGTTATTTTTCTTTTTTCCTCCAAGACCTAATTATTTTTGTCTCCTTCCTTCATCTGATGTTTCTAAAGAACTGTGTTGTTCTGTTTCTGAGAGAACTATGGGACTGTCTGTTACCTGAGACCAAGGGAAAAAAAATTTGTGGAATCTGCACATTTCTTTCTTCATCCAGGAAATTGCTAAAGTCATCTACCTATTGATTTAGCAGCATGAGAAACCCCCCAAATATGGGAAAGTAATGGTCTCAGCATTTCATTCAACAGTAATAGAACTTAACTCTTTGGTCAAAGTATTTCTCCCTTGGGGCAGTAGTAATTTCAAACTCATTGAGTCCAAGGTAGTGGTTTGTCAAACAAAAATTTATCCATAGGATGTTTTTTGCACCCAGTGCCAAAGAGGAGCCTTTATAAGTCCATTCCATCGTTCTGTCACGTGAACCACACATGTGAGTAACGGGGCAGATGGTGAGACCCGTGAATTCTGTGGGTGGGAACTCACAGTCATACTCCCTCAATTATAAAATATTTTCACTAATTAGAAGCAAACTAATGTAGAACATTATAACAACGAACAGGCGCTCCGTACGGCCACAAACGGTAGAGCTATCCTAAGCGCAGACAGGGAAGAAAACTCTTTATGTAGGGTTGTGTTTATCCTTGTTAGGTCAAATGCAACTCCCTCCGAGGTGAGGTGAGTTCACGGCAACCAAGCAGCTGCTGCATGACCAGCTGATCCACTAGAAATAACGTGACATCAGGAGCTCAGCAATGCCTCTGCTCTCACCAGTTTGAGCACTCTCCACCGGTAGATTAGATTCTAGTTAAAACATTTTCTATCTGGAGATGACACGCTCTCTAAAAATATTGCTTTTCAGGTGAAAATAATAAAAATGACACTGTGGAATCAAAATAATAGCAAATTCAAATTAATCCAGGTTAAAAGCAGCTGCGTTTGCTTTGTTATTTCAACACATAGCTTCTTAGCACCAACTGTGTGGTAGGAGCTGTTTGCAGATCAGAGACACAAAAATAAAAACTACAATTACATGTTCTAGGAGCTAAAATATTAAAAAAAAAAAGTTTCTAAAAATGTGATAATAGCTGCAAATGAGACATGTGCAAAGTGCTGTAAGACAGAAATCGATTATTCCTGGTGGAGTCAGAGAAGACTCTAGCTAAGAATCTGAATATCGAAGAACGACAAGGCAGACTACAGGAAGGTAAAGAAAAGCCTGGTGTTTCAGGAAGACGGAGGAGCTCCGCAGCGTCACGGAGCTGCGAGCATGAGATACCCCCCTTTTTAATAACTAGCAATTTCAGTTTGGTCATGGCATTGGCGTGTGGGGTCATGCTGGACGGAGCTGGGGATGTACGGCTACAAGCAGGAGATGTGATGACGTGAGGGCTCGATCATGGAGAACCTTACAGGCCGAGGAGTAGCTTTCCCTTTACCCAGAAGCAGTAACCCATTGAAGAATTTTAAGCAGGCGCACTACCAATATCGTGCATTAGAAAGCACACTCTGTGTAGAGGGGTGGATTGATGTAGGGTTCCTAGGAGCTTAATCTAAAGGCAGGGGAACAATAATGGTGAACCGATCAGGGTGTTCACAAGGAAGTTGAAAGAGGGAGGTACCAAAGCAAGAGACACTGTGGAGATAATGTCTTTAAGACTTGAAAACTGGTTGGATGCAAAGTGAATGAAAAAGAGTAGACTCTTAAATGTCTCCTAAGTTTAGGGCTGTGATGGCTAGTTGTGTGATGGTGCTATTTATAGAAACGGAATAAAAGAGAAGAAAATAGTCATTGTGAGGAAGATTAATTTAAATGAGCAAAATTGTTTCAATTCCTATATGTCATGGAACTAATGTCTTGTGTAGTCTGGGTTAGTATTTTTTTTAAAGGACTTGGAGGTAGTGATGTGAGTTGGGAACATAGCATAAGGTTCTGAATCAAAACCGTAGATTATGAAGTTAGGAGCATGTTGGTGGCAGAAAAATCATGGCTAAGGAAATACTTTGGTACCATTGTGCAGGGTAGGAAATCCTTGTGTTCTTTTTTTACTTCATGTCCCACAGGACAGTGAATTTATGTGCTAATACCTGGTTATCCAAAACAATGCTTGGTGTAGAAAACTCTCAAAAATCTTTCTTAAGTGAGTAGTGAAAAAGGAAATGACCAAGAATGAAATATAGAAAACACAAATACTTAAGGGTAGAGCAAGGGAAGCAGTGAGAAGCTGTGAGAAAGATTGGCCAGAGAGAAAGAGAGAAATAAATAAATAAGGAACAGTGCTACAAAAGAGAAAGTCAAATAGGGTAGTGGGAAGAAAAGAATGGCCAAGAAGTCAAATAAAATAAAGGCAGTTGATTAGGAGAGAGAGGAAGACCATGAGCTAGATTTCAGTGGATTTAAAAGTGAATGGGAAATGAGGAAATGGAGCCAGAAAGTGTAGATATCCCTTTTCTTAAAAAAAGGGATGAAAGAAGTGAGATAAAAGGTTTCAGAAGCAGGTTTTAATTTTTCATTGTTTTGTTGTTGGCCCTAGCCTTTTAAAAATAATATATTTCTTTTGGATGAAAGAGATTTGATCAGGGTTAAACGCTGCAAGAGGAAGGGAAAGGTGATATCTCAAAGAGGTGATGGATGGAGCAAGATTTCAGAGAAGACTTGACCAGACACTGGAGGAAATGGCTGTAACTTTATCAGTTTCGCGGCAGCTGGAAGTCCCCTCAGGGTCACCTTCATTTTGGATTTTGGAGGGACCTAGCTCAAGATTCATCCTGTCCCTTCAGATTTTTATCATGGGTTTCTGTGCCTGGGTTCCGTGAGCTGCTGCAGCTCAGGATGTAGCCAGGCTGGAGTGGAGAACAAGGGAAATTGAGAAAGAGTGTGGGGAGAGGGATGCAATGCCTGCTTGCGTGGGGGAGCTGACTCACATTCAGCATCTTCCCCACACCCGAGTTCCTGTGCTTGGGTTCACACTTTCCCACGAAGTCCTCTTAATTTTTCCCTCTGAGTTAGACTGGGCTGGGAAGTATAAACACAGGAATCATGACAAACTTGTCCATGTGGGAAAGAAAAAAATGCTCCTGCAATTTCGCTGGAGCATCTGGGCAGCAGTCACAGCACAGAGAAAGCAAGAAGTCTTCATAGGCACCAAGCATTGCTTCTTTGCTTTCCTTCTTCTTTCCTCATTAAGTAAACTTCCTTTGTTCTAAGGCAGAAATGCAGGGATGAACAAGTAAAGTTTCCTGAGTTTTCACATCTCTGGCTATGGCTATAGCCAGAGATGTGAAAAACATGGACCAAGAACCAACGATGAAGATCCCCTGGACTGGAAGCAAATTTGCAGATGGGTTATGTGCTTCCCAGGCCCGAGAGCTGAGGATCCCAAGACAAATTAAAAGAGGAATTTGCTTTGGGGAAGGAAGTTTGCACATGAAGAGAGTGAGATGATTGATTCTCCTACAGAAGCTAAAATAAAAAGAATAGAAGAAAGAAAAAAGCGGAGTAGAGAGCACTATTAACTTCTCATTAAATATTTATAGGGCACCTACTATGGTTGAAGCATTGGTTGAAAGACCTGCATAAAGGTGGGGTGGAAGTTGATATCTCCCTTCCCAAACTCAGAAAATCTCACAGCATCTGGCCCACTGATCTCCAGCTTAAAGTCCCTAGACCTTCAAAGTTCCAAGATGATAGTAATGATGGAGCCAGGGATTATTTTAAATATTTAAACCTGAACTGAAACTATTTCAGTATGACGAAGTACGGAGTGAAAGGTGAGAGTAGCTATGGTCAAACAGGCAAGGGGCCATTTCCCCTCTGATCGTATTTTCATTTCTCCAAGAAATCACTCTCCATGTGTGTCTTTGTCCTGTGCTAGTTAATTCGGAAAAGTCCCGTAAGACTTGGTGCAGGGGCTATGTGATCGGGCCCACTTTGGGTTAAGTTCTCCTTCTGGATTCCCACGCTACCTTGTGCTTTCAAAACCCTGATCACTCACACTGCGTTCAAAATCTGTTTTCGTCTGTGTCCCCTGCAGGACCGTGAGACCCTCTACCGTTGGAACTGTCTGTGATCCATCCCTGAAGCCCCAGCATCCACCATAACATCCCACCTAACATAATGCCCAACTCACATGAGGTGCTTTATAAATATTTAATAAAGTTAAAGCCAGAGAAAGAGCAAGATGCTTCATTATGACTAAACATTTCATTTCTATCTTTTTTCTTCTTTCCTTTCAGCTCTTACAAAAGAGTCAGCTGACTCACTCAAAGGATGTGCAAACCTTCTTTCCAAAAACAGATTCCTGCCAGAATTTTGTCTTGAAACACTCAGTTCTCGGAGCTGGGGAACTATGTAATTAATCTTTTACGCACGATCTTTTCCATTCCAGGGGAACTTGGCCTGACTCTGCACAGGGCAATGGCGCACGGGCCAGAGAGCCGTAACAGGGGGTCAGATGTGTTTCAGATATGTCTGGGGAAGATTTTTACGGGGTAAAGGGATCTGGCTTTGCCACTGAGCCATTGTTTTGTCTCTATGTTATTCGCCCTCTCTGGGCTTTACCTCTTCTGTAAAATTAAGGATGGAAAGGGTTTGGGAACCCCGTGGGAAGTAGCGTGATGTGGGGAAACAGATGAAGGCAACGTGGAATTTCCGGAATCAAATTCTAACTGTGCCACATGTCCCCTTTGTCGTGTAACTTCGCTGAGTCTAAATGCCCCTGTGTGAAAAGGAATGATGGCACGTGGCTCTTCAAGCCATTGTGAAAATACGTGGGAAAATGTAAAAACTGTCTGTCATCTAGGAGATACTGGACAAATCATGCTCTGCCCCTCTACCTTATGGGATCTCCCACTTACCCTGTTTTCATATTCTAGATTTATAGCCCCGTAGTTAATCCCACTCGACACAGTCTTCCATTCTCCTCATGTAGTTACGCAAATACGTCATCTAACCCTTTCCTCATTTATTCATTTAAAAATGCACATTCTATTTATTCACTCAGCATTTTAAACTAAATAATTCATTTGGAAAAATTCTAGCTCTGCTCTCTCAGATGGGCTAAGTGATCCTTGATATGCAGTCCTCAGAATTTTTGGTCTCAAGAACCCATCATGCTGCTGAAAATCCTTGGGGAATCCACAGCACTTCCATTTATGTGGGATATATCAATTAATATTGGAAATGAAAACTGATAAATTATAAGAATATTAACTTATTTTAAAATAACAGTAATATATCTATTACATGTTTACAGAAATGACATTTTTATGAGCAATAGCTACGTTTTCTAAAATAAAAATATTAGTGAAAAGTGTGGCATTTTTAATATTTAAAAATATTTTTTAATATCTCATATAATAAAAGGTAGCTGGATTCTCATATCTGCTCTGCAGTTAGAATCTCTGCAATATTTGTTTTATTGACATCTATGAAAGAAATCCAGATAAGTAGTTGAGTACAGGATTGATTTAGGAACTCTTTCAGATAATCATGGATAATCTTCCTTGATATTACACCAAAACTCAACAAGTGGTAATTTACTAAAGCTTACTTTCAGTATGAAATCTGAAACCATATCAACGAGCTTCCCACATTCTACTACGCTGACATTCACTGCTCTGTCTTTCCTCTTGAATGGTTTCTTAAGCTCATGCTTGATTTTTTAACATTATGCATGGGTCATCTGGAAAATATCAATTCACTGAATTATGCACATCTTCAAAATGTTGACTCACGTCATTATACAATATCAAAAAAATCACATTCCTTATTATCACCACCAATTTCATCAGAAAAATCTGTCCTAGGATGCTGTCAAGCTCATGATGCAGATTCAGGTTTTCCAAAATTTAAATTTTTGCTTGAAATTTAACCACTGGCAACAAATACCATGAGTTGTTCTCTTTGAAGTGATAGGCTCTTTCCACTCATTTTTGAGAAAGTGTATGACATGTTTCCAAGTCTGAACAATCATAGTTGGCCTGCCCGTCACTCTTACAAGTAATACAAATAATTTTTACTGCTTCATCAAAAACATTTTTAAGTAAAATTGTCTTTTGTTTTTGTTTTTAATTGTGCACGCGTGCTGTTAAAGAAATGCAACTTCTAGCGCAGGCTGGCGGCACTGCCTGACTCGGGCTAAAGCGTCAGCAGTTTCGCTCCCCGTGGCGTTTGCACCATCAGTCAACACAGTGTCAGCACAAATGTCAACACAGTGAAAAAGCAATTACTTCTTTCTATTATTATTGAAAATAGTTTTTACCTCGCAGGCTCCCCAAAAGAATCTTGGATATTCCCAAAGTTCACGGACCACATTTTGGGAAACAATGCTAATGTATTTTTTATTTTAGAAGGTGAGTTGGCCTCAACTGTGGGCTAGACATCAAACATAATTTGAAAGCAGTTCTCACTTTTCTTTGACAATGACCATGGCTTTTTTTCCAGATGACATCTGCCTAGTATGTAATTGATGACTGCATCCAAGTAAACATGTGGAAAATGAGCGCAAGTGGGTGGTGCATGGGCTCAGAGGGAGTTGCTTGTTGGGAGGATGATGGGAGAGTACAGTTCTGGCAGGAATTCAGTTCTATGAGTATGTATTTCTGGTCTTCACAAGATTACCACATACATGCTGTCATACAATTTATAATGTGCCTGCAAGAGTTAGCTTTTAATGCAGACAAGAAACATGAGCTTTGCACTCAGCCAGTCTTGGGTTCCAATACCAGCTCAGTTGCCACTGTCTACGTAAACTCTTCTAAGGCACTTTACAGTGGTAAGCCTTAATCGTCCCATTTGAAAACTGAAGCCACAGAGCTTACAAGACTATGATGATAGGCATTTAAAGAGTGAGACGCTGAGTGGAAGCTCTGATGAGCCATGTAGACCCCCTTCGGGAGTGGACCAACTACCTCGGCTGTAGGGAGTGCTGCTGAAGATGGTCCTCTGTGTCAATCCCCCTTGGAAAAGGAGGAAAAATGGCTGGGCCCAATGTCACACCTCCTCTCAAGGGGTAGCCTGCCTCCAACGACTGGTCAATGGCCTGGCCATCTTATTGCAACCTAGCCTGGCTCCGAAAGGCCGGCTCAGTGCCGGAACTCCTCCCGGGAGCCCTGGAGGCCTTGTTGGGAGTGAATCACAGCCCAGCTTCTCACTCTGCTCAACCCCGTGCCTTTCCCCCACCCCCACAATTGTCATCCCCAGAGGACTCCTGAATAAAGTCCCGATTGCTAAGCCTCATGTCAGAGTCTAGTTTCTGGTGAACTTAATCTGAAGCAGATGCATTATTAATATTATAACTATTATCTATAACTCTCCATTCCTTTCTATGATGGGGTGGAGCTGGTAGCTGGGGATAAGAGCTTAGTATCCTGAGGACTCACATGGTTAAAAGAAGGAGGTTTTGAGGCTGGAGCCAGGAGAGGGCTGAACTGATCTACACAATGAGGCAGCCATTGATATAGTTTGTGGGACAAAGAAATCAAGCTGTAGCAAATGAAGAGACTGGAAGGCTGCTAACGAAGAAAACAAGGAGAACCTACTCTGGAAGAAGAGTCAGAAGAGAAGGCTTGGGGGATCAGACACATCTGGTCAGATTTTTTGTAGAGTAAAAATACTGGAACCACTGTGCTTGGGTACCAGTCCAGCTCTGCCACTTAGTTTATAATTAATCAAGTTACTTTACACTTTCAGGTCTCATTTTCTTCATCCATAAGATAATAATAGTAAAAATATCTATTTCAAAGTGTTGTACTGAAGATTAATTGAGTCCATTAGAAATAAAAAAGAATGAAAAATATGTTTTTTCTACCCATTTGCCACTATCCCATGGGAAGTCAGAGAAGTATACACAAATTATAGTTTAAGGATTCATGATGTGAATGTACATCTTACTAGTTTTATAGAAGACGGTGTTCTTCAGGCCATGTGGGATAGAGATCAAAATGTTTGCAGAAAAAAGTGACACTGGAGAGATTGTCAAATCAGTAGGTCTTTGCGAGAAAAGACAGATATAGCAAGACAGAGAGCATGGCACTTGAGAAGACTCGGAGATGTAAGAGGTCTGGTGACCCTGAGGATGTTTTGATCTAATGTTATTGATTTGCTCTGAATAAAAGCTACAGTCCATGGGAGGAAATGGGAAGTCAGGGATGAAATGAAGAAGTGGCAGGATCTGAACCATCTGTGTGGCGTCCTACGCCAGCTGGAATTTCATCCTGTGGGTGCTAATGAGCAGGAAGTGACAAGACCAAATTACATTCTGGTATCTTGGAAAAAATGAATTGAAGGTGGGAGTCAGGAAGCTGAGAAAGACATCCTCAAACCTTCTCTTCTTTCTCTTTGGGCCAGGGGTGTCCAACTCATTTTCACCGGGGGTCACATCAGCCTTGCGGTTGTCTTCAAAGGGCCGAATGTCATTTCAGCTCCTTAACAGTTAAGGAGTAGTTACACTTATACAGTCCTAAAATTATTTCGGCCCTTTGAAGGCAACTGTGAGGCTGATGGGGCCCTCAGTGCAAATGAGTTTGACACTCCTGCTGTAGGTGATTAATAATATTGGCTTATTGAATTAATACTTAGAAAATAATTTTGGAACTCTTATTCACACTGTCAATTATACTTTTGTGTTAAAATGTCAATTGCAGTAACCTTTTGGAGAGTGATTTGGCAATATCTGTTTGTTTTAAAAAGCACATACATTTTGACCCCCAATTTATTCTAGATACGTAGTTATATTAACACATTGACAAACATATTTGAATAAGGATGTTCCCTAAACCATTGTTTGAAAAAGCCGAAGGCTAAACATAAACTTGATATGAATAATTATGGGATTGATTACATCAAATTATGGTGATTTAATGGGATACTATGCAGTTACAAGAAATTATGAAACAGAAAGGTATATGCACACAGGTGAGACAGTCTTCACCTTGTATCTGTGGAAGAAAGAAAGATGTACAGTACACGACATCATGTCTCTTCATTTCTGTGGATGCATGAAATGCATGGAAGGCTCTGGCAGAAAACGCAGAACACAGTAACAGGGGCTGCCTCGGAGAGAGAAACAGGCTGACTAGTGGTCTGGAGTCGAAGGGTGTTGTGGAACAAATGTGTGTGCCCCCAAAGTACATGTGCTCGAATCCTAACCCCCCGTGCAAGTGTATCTGTAGATGGGGCCCAACAAGAGGTAATTAAGGTTAAATGATATCGTAAGGGCAGGGTTCCGATCCAAAAGGATTAGTGTCCTTATACAAAGAGACACCAGAGAGCGCGCTCTCCAAGCAGGCACGGAGAAAAGGCCAGGTGAGGACGGTAAGAAGGCAGTGGACGGCCAGCCGGGAAGCGCACTCTCACCGGAAACTGAATTTGCTGGCACCTTGCTTTTGGACCTCCCACCTCCAGAACTGTGAGGACACAAGTGTCTGTTGTTTAAGCCCCTCAATCTGTGGTATCTTCAGTCAGTCCTAGCAGACTAACAGAAAGACTTACTTTCAATTGTAATTTTTTCCTTTACATTATAGATAGCTTGGTAAAATTATTTGCATCCCAAACCTCATCAGCCCAAGAAAGAGCCACAGCAAGAAAGGAAGTAGGAAACACCTGTCTCTCTCTTACGAGAGTCTTGAAAGTCCCGGGTCTCTCCCTTTTCCTTTCCTCTCGAGGGTCTGAAAGTCACATCCCACCCATAAATGTTTGCTGCCATGGTAGACATCTCTGTGCTGCCTGGAAGACCCCAACGATAGATGCTGCTGTTCCCTGCGAATCTGGTCTTTGGTGTCACTGTTACCTCGTTTGCCCTAGTCTTTCAGGTGGACCTGGCTGGGACAAGAGCAGCGGCAAAGCACAGCAGAGAGTGTATGGGTTTTCAGGTTAGACAGGTTTACGTCCGAGACCTTAGCACGGTACCTTATTAGTGGTCGGGCCATAGCCATCTACGAAATTTCTCTGAGTCTCTCGTTGTTGTTGTTGTTGTTTTATTTTAAAAAGGGGTGCTAAGAATCAACAGTGTGCAGAGATATTCATTGTGAAGATTCCAGTAAGACATAGGGTGTGACTCACCTAATAGGCACTTGTAAGTGGCAGCTATTATTTCAAATGACAATATTATTTTCCTTGTCTCTTTTGCGGCTCTTGAACTTTGCCAGTTCAACAAACACCAGTGGCCATTCTCTCTGAGTTGTGCGGTTATTCCCTCTGTGTCAAGACTATAAGTTCTTGCTCTTTTTGTTTTGGCCTCTGATGCGGAGGAACTTAGGACACGTGTTCTCTCTGGGCTCATTGGAAGACATTATGTGGCAGCACCCAGTATCCACAGGTAACCACAGGTATTTCTTTATGCCGACCTTAACCACCCGGCACTGTGGTCTTCTTTTAACTTCCAGTTATGTTTTCTGGTCAATCTAAAGGGCAACCTTTAAATAAGTTTTTTAATCCCCACCCTAGAGACAGAGAGAGAGAGAGAAACATCCATGTGAGAAAAACATCAATCTTTTGCCTCATCACATGCACCCCAACTGGGCATGTGCCCTGACCAGGAATCAAACACGCCACACTTTGGTCTACGGGACAACACTCCAA
Organism: Anoura caudifer; assembly: GCA_004027475.1. Taxonomy (NCBI): domain Eukaryota; kingdom Metazoa; phylum Chordata; class Mammalia; order Chiroptera; family Phyllostomidae; genus Anoura; species Anoura caudifer. The sequence continues at coordinate 58,961 of PVKU01002418.1, forward strand.
CCAACTGAGCCAAACCAGCCAGGGCTTGAGGGGAACCTTTAAATGAATCTCCTTTATCTGAGAATTTTAATATCCACCAACTGGGGCAAACGCATTCAACAATTTCTTAGTTGTATCTCAGGCAGACAGTTTAATAAAATGAGAACATTTGGCTTTGAGGTCAAACATTCCTGTACTGATTTTGGACTTTTCCCTGCTAATTGGTTAGCTTCAGTAAATTACTAGCTTGGTTATGCAATCTGTCCAATGGAGGCAATGCCTGCCTCATGGACTGTCGCGAGAACTCAGTGGATTGCGGAATGCCAAGTTACTGATCCAATGACTAGTATATATTAGGTCCCTAATAAACGTTAGTTTCCCCTTTCCCTCCTTGCAGCGAAGAAAACTGTTAGCCTTTGGAGGTGTCAGCTGGAGCTTGAAGTTGACCTCTTCCATGTCCACATTAAAATTAGATTGGGTGCCGACTCTTAAACGTACCCATTCAGACTACAAGTGAGAGAGGCGCAGCACACTTTAAACGGCAAGCAGTAGGCTTTTGGAGTCAGTTTCGCGAATCACTTTTGAACAATTTTGCAAGGGCGTTTGTTATAAAATTCCACACACTAGTCGTATGCACATCTTTGGTACTATCCATTCACCCTGCTTCTTCCAATGATTTAGGGACATTTTATTTTCTGCTGACATATTTTTGTAAGCTATCCTAAATTCTTTGTGAAAAAGAGTAAGGCTATGAAACACATAAACAAAACAATGAAATGAAGTACAATAAATAAAACAGCCAAAGAAAGGATTTATCTGGGGCAAGTTTTTGCCTCAATATGTGCTTTGCATTTTCATTAGGCTAAAAGCCCTGAGAGAAACATACCATTTAAATGACCAAACACTACTGGATCTTTTTCATTTTTTTCTACGCACTAAGAAAATATCCCGAGGAAAAAAATTTCTGATATGGAACAAATTCTTATTTTTCCCTGGCACATCAGTTACGGGCTTGTCGGCAACAAAGGAAGAAAGGCTTGCTGAGGGTCATGGGGGCCTGTGGTGCCTGCAATGCACCTGGCACCCCAGGGCCCACCTCCTCCTGGGCACAGAGCCGTGCGCAGGGCTGGATGTTTTCAGTCACACGCTTGCCTTGTCTGTAGCATCAACCCTCTGAGCCTCTCCACTCTTCCCATAACACTTGGCATGTATCTCCTTCCCCAGCCCTGAGCCGATAGAACAAACCGGTAGAATCAGTTGACACAATCTCTATCAGAAGCAACTGGGTTTGTCTCATCCAGAGCCAATAACCCACAACACACAAGATGGCTAACCTCCAAGGTCGCTGCACGTTAACAGACGGGAGGGGAATTATCAGTGGAGAAATACAATCAAGCACCATGTGGATGGGTGACAAGAAGTCCTCTGGCCAGAGGAACAGATTACATACCAGCACTGCCTTGGCTTACTGCCATGAAGAAATACATAGCAATCCACACTCGGGGAAAATTCCGTGAAATAGCAGAGCAGGAACATCCTGAAGCCAATGGCAACACATTCCAAGAAAAACATCCAATGAACCAAACCCCTGACAACACAGACCTCAGAAACGTAAATAAAAATTAACTGAAAAAAGAAACCTTCAGAGTCTTGAGAAGGAACACAACAGATTAAGTGACCACAAAACACTAGAACACCAACTAGTTATTTACCCACGGCTTTGTGGTAAATACAAGGCCCGTAGTCTCCGGGAGGTCATTTCTGGGCGCCAATGACTTAGAACATAGGCCAGCAAAGGGCAGGGACTTTATTTTCCTCCCCAGGGCAAGTGGCATTTATAATGGGCCTGAGAACCAGAAGGAAGTGCCTTTGAACCTCTTGGTCTTGTAGCTATTTACAAGGATGGGAGAGGAGCAAAGGGTGGGAGCAATGCTGGGCTTGGCATCGGAAGCTCGGGGTTTGCACACCCTGCTGCTTACTTATTCTGCTATCTTGGGCAAGCTATCTACCCACTCTGAGTTTCGGCTTTCTAATTTGGAGAAATGAGTGGATAATAATAATTATTATTCCCCCCTCATAGGGTTGATCTGAATATTAATGAGCAAATGGAGGTAAGAAGTACTTTATAAAAGGTGAAGGACAGTACAATGGTCAATCGTTAAGGTTGCGGTTGCTATTCAATTAGGAGAACGGCATGCATGGGTCGTAGGAGAATTAGCATCCACCTACCTTAGGTGAATTGTCTGATAGCTGAGGTGTGCCCCTCTGAGCATCGTTTTAGCCAATTTGGCTAAAATCTGTAACCATTTACTTCCTTTAAAACATTATAGAGCATAGTTTAAACTTTTCTCGATGACTTAGAAGCAGTTATAACACCAAACACCTGCTATTGTTCTAAGTAGCAGTAGCGTTACTTCTCTGTGTCTTCGTTTCTGACTTTATCTCCTTTTGAGAGGCCATAACCTCAACCTCTAATTTGTTTTAATAGCTTCTCTGACCTCTATTCTGCTTGTCTGTTTCTAATGTGGTCAAAATCAGATAAATTGGCTTGTTAGAAAGGAGTGACGACTGTAAATCAGAGAGCATGTATTCAGAATCTCTGTGATAAACTATGTAGTATTCGTACAGAGGTTTTGAGATCAGCACAGTAGAGCTCAAAGATGGCTTGTTTTTTATTTTTTATTTTTATTATATATTTATTTATTTTTTTGGCTTGAGATTAGAGAGTGGGAAGTGTCAGAAAAGTTGACCTCAGGGTGCACATGCGGTGCCTGGGCGAGGAAGACTTCGGATATACTGGTTCTGCTCACATCTCTTTCACGTGTCGTTACAGGTGGATGCAAGTGTGATTATCATCATTTTGCGGTCAACAGAAGATAGAGCCGGAGTCAGAGGGGTTAATGTTAGGGACAGGGAAGTGTCTTGAGGGGCACTCAGGAAGTGACCTGGGGGGAATTCCTGTGTTGATCAATGCCTAATATCTTTGACTAAATTCGGCTCTCAGTTTCAACTTAGAATCATTCAGTTCAGCAAAACTAGTCATTGGATTAACTTTTTTCTCTGGATTGGCTCACTGTTTTATAAATCTTACCCGAATAAACTACTGTTTTAAGCACCAGAGCTTCCCACATGGTGGAATCACGATCGAATCACAGGATATTTGTACGAGAAGAAACCTTTTAGATCATACAGCTTCGTGGTTCCCATATGTTATTCAAAAGACCTATGTTGGTCCTGACAAATTTTCACAAATTTTGTGGAAAAATGAGGAGGAAATAAGGACAATAAGACAACTCAGCAACTTTTGCCGAGTCAGTTTTTTCAACCTAATTTATTTCTTTTTTCTTCAAAATATATTTGATTAATTATGCTATTACAGTTTTCCCATTTTCCCCCCTTTATTCCCCTCCATCCTGAAAACCCCTTCCCACCTGCATTACCCCCCTTAGCTCATGTCCGTGGGTTATACGTATAAGTTCTTTGGCTTCTCCATTTCCCATACTATTCTTAACCTCCCCTTGTCTATTTTGTACCTACCATTTATGCTACCTATTCCTGGCACCTTTCCCCCCAGTTTCCCGCCTCTGCCTCCCCTCTGACAACCCTCCATGTGATCTCCATTTCTGTGATTCTGTTCCTGTTCCAGTTGTTTGCTTAATTTGTTTTTGTTTTTTTAGGTTCAGTTTTTGATAGTTGTGAGTTGTCAGTTTACTGTTTTTAGTTTTGATCTTCTTTTCCTTAGATAAGTCCCCTTAACATTTCATATAATAAGGGCTTGGTGATGATGAGCTCCTATAACCTGACCTTAAGCGGGAAGCACTTTATCTTCCCTTCATTCTAAATGACAGCTTCGCTGGGTAGAGCAATCTTGGATGTAGGTCCTTGTCTTTCATGACTTTGAATACTTCTTGCCAACATCTTCTTGCCTGTAAGTTTTCTTCTGAGGTATCAGCTGGCAGTCTTATGGGAACTCCTTTGTAGGTAACTGTCTCCTTTTCTCTTGCTGCTTTTAAGATTCTCTCCTTCTCTTTAATCTTGGCTAATGTAATTATGATGTGCCTTGGCATATGCTTCCTTGGGTCTAACTTCTTTGGGACTCCCTGGCCTTCCTGGAAGTCTGTTTTCTTTGCCAGATTGGGGAAGTTCTACTGCTTGCTCTGCTCTCTGCCGGCTGTCGGTCACTTCCTCTGCTACCCACAAGCAAATTGGGCCCTTCTGGTGCTGATTCTGGGTGGGCAGTTTTGTGTACATTCTAGGACCCTGTTTGTCACCCCAATAACTCTCCTGTGAGGCTGGGATTTTCTCCTTCTGCCTCAACCCCCACAGGTTTTTCAGTCAGAGGTTTTGAGGCTTTATTTCCTTGCACTGGAAACCTGGGTTGCTCAGTCTGTCTCACTCCTCAGTTGTTCCTCCCAGTTTATCCACACACAGATGTGGGACCACCTGCTCTGCCAGCCTTGCTGAGCCCTCTCTGCCTGGCTGCCCATCCCCGCCCCTCCTACTGGTCTGGATGAATGTTCCTGCTTTAACTCCTTGGTTGTCGGACTTCCATACAGTCTGATTTTCTGGCAGTTCTGGTTGTTTTTTTGTTTGTTTGTTTTTTAATTTGTTGTACTTTTGGTTGTGCAAGGAGGCACAGTGTATCTACCTGCATCTCCATCATGGCCAGAAGTCAAGTTAATGTATTTCATTTAAAGAGGTTCCTTGTATGCTGAAATTTTGCTCCTCTTTCTTCTTTTATCTGAAATGATTGTAATGGTAAGTGGCAGTTATCCAAAAAAAATATCAATTTATCAAGTCAAAAAGTTGGCCATTCTATGTGAGGTTTCTGGTCTGTGGCTTTGTGTGTGCTTGTTTCATCCATCGATTTCAAAAGTTTGAGAACTTCAGATCTAGATCAGCTCCTTCCTTTTTAGATGGGAGAACAGAGACCCTGAGAAAATTGCCAAAGTTCACACAACTGGGGAGTTGGAAAGCTAGGACCACAGCCTGGGCTTGCTGTTCTGTCTGCTCCACAGCTGTGTCCTCTAATAGCTAGAACGTCAGTATTATTACCACTTCTGTAGGATGAGAAAAACGAGGCTCTTAAAGAGGAAGAGATTGGCGAACAGGGAACCTGTGTTTCTGGAGCACACTGATGTGCAAGACACAGTGCTAACACTTCATGTGTGTTATTTTGTTTATTTCTCACAGCAACTCTAAAAGGAATATAAAGTTAAATGCACATTATAAATGAAGAAAACCAAATTCAAGATGTGAGATAACTTCATGGCTCAGAATCCATCAAACCAAATTAACATGTAGTTTCATGTTATTCGAAAAACATCAACTGAGTGTCTTCTCTGTACAAGACAAGTCTAATGTGAACATAATCGAAAGATTTTAGCTAATTATAAAGCAATAATTCAGGAATTGTTTGCTGTTTATCTGAAATAATCCTCTGAGATAGTTAATCATCTATCTCCATTTTACAGATGAGGAACTTAAGCTAAGAGAGTTCAAATGACTTGTCCAAAGCCATATGTGTTTGGCACGTTGCTGAAGCTGAGGCTGACTTTCTGACCCCTAATCCTGTCCTCCTCACTCTATACTATGTTGGGATATCTTTTTCTGGAGATAAAACATAGCACACCAGCAAAACTTTAGTCTGAAAATGCTCATGAGCCAATAGGCCACAATTGTTGCTTTGAAAAGGCAAGAGAAAAAGAAGACTTGATGGAGATACCAGGCATGAAAGGGTTGTAAGTTCTGGGCTTTCCAATAATAAGCCATTCTCCTCCAGATGATTTTAATAATCTCCAGCACATGTGTTCTAACCCCTTGATGCTGTACAATATGTGTAACCAAATAAAAGAGCTCTCCAGATTCAGAGATTTACTGTTTGTGATGGGAAAAGGCCAACCAGATGACATCATTTATATTCCAAATATGAGCTGCTGCCAAGGCTGGTGATGTTAAGCTGGAGAAATTGATCCTCAACATTATTCAGTGAAGGAAAAAGGAAAAAGGTCTTGGCCTAGATGGTATCATTTTTTAAAATTTATGTGACTGTGAAGATTAATTTAATAAATTTCTATTTTATCCAGAATTGCTTATGTTCAACGTGTGAGTTGCTTAGGCACACAATTACTTCCATATAATTAAATTTACCAGGTTAGGAGATAAAAGTTATGGTTTTGTTGTGGTCATTGCTGATGTTGTTATTGAATGGATAATTGGTGAGGGATTGACCTGGGGCTGGTCTGCTCCAACAGACCTAATCAGGACTGTGATCTCTTGTTCAAAAGCTAAGGTGCCCAATTTGTAACAGTGGAGTATAATACATCGCCCCCATTCCTGTACTTCTTCCCTCCTAGCACAACCATATTCTCTTTCAGGTAGGCAGGTATCAATATTCTCCACTACTGTGAGACACAGGGAAAGTTGACGCCATTCCCAGTTTCAAAGGTATTGGATAGATTTCATTCATCTACGTCAGTAAACACATAGCATGTCCCTCATGACCAGTCACCCAGGGGAGACTTGTGAGTATAATCAGAAAGGACTTAGGTTCCATGCTTGAGAAAAAGGGCTTTCCCTCTCTCTCCTAATAGATGATAACAAAGAGACATAGAGCCTTAATTGCTATTGCATTCATTTTACAGTCTCAAGAGGGATCAATTACAGGATGAGTCCATGTTCATGATGGCTGAACGGGGTTGGAAAAAACACACTTTGCTTGAGTATATCACTGAGCCTCGATTGTGCTATGAATTCCTTATCTCTGAATTTCCTTTTATGTACATATTGCATTTTAGTATTATATAAATCAACTTGAATTTCTGTTACCGTTGAAACCATCTTGATTGGGAAAGGTGACAGAATTTGCTTCCTAAGTTCCCATCAACCTTTTGAACCACATAATCATGGTATTTTTAAAGACTGAGAGTCTTGAATCTAAGTCTCCAGTTGCCACCACAATCAGAGTGGTTTGCTAAAATAGAAATCACTCATAATGCTCCCTAGCTCGATCTTGCTCCTCCAGCCTCATATACATTTCCAGTCTCACCCTTAGCCGCGCTCAGCAGCCACTCTACCATCTTCCGGTTATCTCTCACCTCTAGCCTTGCTCACGCTCTTTCTACCGACTCTAACGGTCTCCTTGACTACCTCTTTCCCCACATCCCACCTCCATCCCACCTTGACTTAGGCATCCTTTCCCCTGGGAAGCATTCCCTCCACTGGCTCTTCAAATGCTAATCTAGTAACTTATTCATTCCCTATCAGAGCACTTTCCACTCTGCACAGCAATGACCCATCATCTCTGTTGAACTGTTGGTCCAATGAAGACAGGAAACATCTGTTCTGTTTACAGTTTTGTCCCCAGGGCTTAACACATAGTTGGTACTACATAAAATATTTGTTGAAAGAATGATGAATTAATTACTTGAATCTAAGCTTTCTGTATTGCCTGGTGCCCAAGTGCCTTAATAGGGCTTTCAATGATCTGGCCCTGATTTCCTGTCCAAACCCCTCTCCTGTTACTCATAACAAATTCCTTATTTAAAGTGCACTGAACCACACATCCTCTGCTGCTTTGTGTCTCGATGCTTAAGACGGGCATCTTGCCATTTCCTAAACAACGCATTGTTGTGAAGTTCAGCTCCTTCAGGTTGGAAAATTTTTGTTTTGTTTTGTTTTGTTTTTACTGCAAACAAACCAAAGAAAACCCAAATTCTGGGTTTAAATGTTCTCAGTTGCGTGACATTATGCGGTGTTCTTAATCTCTAATCTACAGTGTGAGGGTAAAGTTGCATGCAACAGAGTGTTGTGAGGATGAGTGAGGGAATGGAGGCATGAGAAGTTGCCGAGCATGTACTCCTTGTACCAAGTTCATAGAATAACCCTATTTGTTAAGTAATTGTTGAACTTTCACTTTTGGTCTCAGAATCAACAACCATTTTGACTCCAAGTTATTACTTTGAAAAAGTAAAATCAAAGAATAAAACTCGATCATAAATTTGGATGTCAGGAAAATAAAATGTTTGAGAAGGAATAAAGTAGCCTTGCAGGGTGTTTATTCTCTGCTTTAAAGTCTGTACAGTTTTGGGTAAGCAGGAGTATTGTTTGGGGTTAGTGGGAACACAGTTTGGGAAGTTAATTTGGTTTGGCTAAAATGGTCACTTCATTATGGCTAAATCCGCGATTTCCAGGAAGTTCCTGAGTTCCCACAGTTTTAATAACAATTGAAAAACCCACAGGGCAATCTTTCAAGGCCAGCTGAGAGCCCTGTGACAGGTGTTTAGTGGTGTTTTCAAGATGCTGTTGGGCAAGAGCTGGAGGGCTGTGTGGAAGCCCATTAAAAGCTTTTCTGACTAGGAGGGAGCCACCTTCTCTGGGTTCACAGGATGAACTGGACTGACTCTTTGTGACTCCTTCCCATGTTACTGGATTTGATTCCTTAACAAGCTCCTGGGTTCTGATCCTTGGCTTTAGATCTGCACCACCTGTGGTTTGGGGCTCCTTACCTATTCAGCAACCAGCTTTTCCTTAGAGGGGTAGAAGAGGGGAGAAAATAGCTTCCAGAAAGGGGTTCAGAAATTAGATGCTGTATTTAAACAGGGCTTTCCCTTTACTTAAATATCTTCCCTGTTGAGTGACAGAACAAATGCGTGCTTTGGAACAAGAGAGCTCGTTTTGAATCTTGGCTCATCCAGCCACAGGCTGTATGATGTTGGGCATGCTACTTAACCTCTTTGAGATTCAGCCTTCTTATTTATGAAATGGGGATGATATCTGCCTTGCCAAGTTTTTGTGGTCACAATATGGACTCGTGGATGCAGAGTATCTAGCAGAATGCAGAGTGCTTAGTAGGTGTTCAACAGCGGTGATGCTGTTGCCAATCTTTTATCATTATTAGAAAGTGTATATGAGCATTTCCTATAAATCGACTTGGATCACCTCAGACTGGTGTGGGTGAGGCAGTTCCCTTTAAACATGATGGCAAAGCCACAAGGGAAAAGAGCTGCAATCAGAAAGTATCACTATCATACTCACTTCACATTTTCACCTCTCTGACAGCTTTATCCAGTATGAAGGAGGGTCATACAGTGTCATAGAATGTTGACCCCTGGACCCACATTTCCTCATTGCGGGCAGGGTAGAGCGAGGATTCGAAGTGAGCTCTCACAGAGATCGGGTTGAATGGGCAGGGAGGGTGACAAATAAAGGTGGCAACGGGGATGCCCTGAGACATAGTGTCATTCGTAAACTAAAGAGGCGAGATGGGATTAGCGTTTTCTACCTGTGGACTGCCAGATTGCTCATATTTTCTTCATGGGATCTAAGGAGAGGAGGGATAAAAGGAAGGATAGAGAAGAGAGAACTTGAGCATCAATGTGCCAAGGAGTAGGAATGGGCAGGATAAACAAAGTGCTGTTTGGTGTCTTTGGTCTACAGGCTCCAGGTAATAGTTAAGGTCCTTTCCAGCACTTTTCATTCATTTTTTTTTTTTTTAAATTAAGGACAAACAAATAATGAAGCTTCCAAGAAGAACGTGCTTAGCTAAGCAAACTTTTACTGGGTAGCTACAAACAATTGTACTAAGTGTTGGGGATACGAAGACGGCTAGAATGCGGTCTGTGACCCCATTGGCTCCAACAGTCCAGTGGGAGAGAAAGGGACTATGCATATAACCGCAGTAAAATTCAAAGAACGCTCACAGGGAAGCCCAGGGACTATGGAAGGTTTGAGGAAGCAACTTCGTGGCAGATGTCACGGAAGATGTCCCCAAGGAAGTGACGCCCCTGCTAAGTCTTGAAGGATGGATGGGAATCAGCCCTGTTAGGGGAGGTCAAGGACAGAGTACCAGCTCAGAGCAATGACCTTAGCAATCTGGTTCATTCCTCTAAACTGCTCCTGGGGCAGAAACATGGAAACCATTCCAAATTGTTGGCTTGGGATGGTTTATTTTGGACATGCTCATCACTGAGTACATATTTTTCCAGGATTTGTGAGGAGATGGATTTCCATGTATGCTATGCTTCAGCATGTCTCCTTGCAGTATTTATTTACTGTGCTTTATTCCATAACCTGGCAGGGTGTCACAGCTGGAGGCAGCTGGTGGTAAATAAATAGCTTCCATTACCCAATCCCATCACCATCCTCCATCCGGCTTCGAAAACATGGTCTCAGCCGGTGGGGTCCTCCGCCCTCCAATCCACTGCGAAGTGTCAAAGCCCCGTGGAGTTGCAGGAGTGTTTTCTTTTGAAAATGAAATTGAGAGTTAAAGAAAGGGCACTTTGGGGCACCCAGAATTCAGACGCTAAAAGGATCACAGAGACTCCTTGATCGAAAAACAAAAGACGCAAACAAGTGAATGTAAACAAATCAAACTTCTCGTATGGTGGTCTGCTGTCCAGGTGGTTTGGGGGCGGTTCAGTTGAACGTGGTTTGGTTGGAACTTTTCGATGTGCTCTTCACTTGCACATGGTCCATCTCTCCTGGTGATTCTGGGTTAGGTTTGCCAACCAGCAACGAGTGATCGCAGAGCTAATGGGTGGATGAAGGAAGGGAACCTGGAGCGTCTACTTTTCTGCTTGTCACAGGACTTGTGTGGTGGAAATTCTTTTTTATTAGTGTCTTTAAAAAAAGACTTTATTTATTTTATTCTTAGAGACAGGGAAAGGAAAGGAGAGAGGGCAAGAAACATCCATGTGTGGTTGCCTCTTGCACACCCCCTACTGGGCACCTGGCCTGCAAGCCAGGCATGTGCCCTGACTGGGAATTGAACTGTTGGTTGACCCTTTGCTTCATAGGCCTGTGCTCAACCCACTGAGCTACACCAGCCAGGGCTTGTGTGGTAGAAATTCTGGTACAGACTCACAACTGAACATGACTTCCCTGTTTCAAAAACTACATGCAGGAAGGAAGGAAGGGGCTACTCACCAGCCAGCGGTCCAGAATTCTCGCCCCACTTCCTTCTCAGAGAGAAACCACAGTCTGTCTATTATATCCAAGGACAAGGTCTCCTCCCTGTACTCCGAGTGGGAGTGGGGTTCTGGCAGCATGCAGGAAGGAGGAGAAAGGCATTACTGAAGGAAAGGAAGGAAGGTTTTATGTTCCTGAGCTGGCCAACTCCAAGAAACATCTAAAAAAGGAAGCTAAGCACACATTTAAAATTGGACACAGTATTTATCCACTGAGATGGTTAAAATTTCTGATGGGTCCAAGTATTTGTCTAAGGGAGAAAAACATTGAATACCTATAATTTTCTTTTTTACCCATCTAATGTGAGTATTAGTGAGTGGATGAAAACGTGGAATGAGAAATCTTACAGCTTTGTCTTGATAACATCCCCCAAAATATTCCTTTACTAGGCAGACCTTCTTCTTGAAGTTAAGCTTGGTAAGTCTGGGTGAATAGCTGTTGGCAAATAACAAACCAAAATAAGGCCAGAACACTACCACAAAACCAGTTTCTGTGAGACTCTGATACACACAAGTAGCCAGCTACCAGCTCAGCTGGGGCTTGAGCAATAAAAACGCATCCAGGAGAAAAAGACAGAAGCATTGTTGCAGAAATAAGTGCATTTCATCTCCAACAAATTTGAATAGGCTCTCCCTCTGAGCCCTTCCTGTTATCTTGATAAACTTAACACCGAGTGAGCTCTGTAAGAGAAGGCAGCAAGGGAAGGAAAATCAGAGTAAAGGAAAACTGTGTTGGGCCTTTGGGAAGAATCCTTCTGGGTATCGCTCCATTGGTTGTTTTTGTTGTTTGTTTATGTGTTTGTTTGAACTGCGCACAGTTCCTGGCATCTAAAGAAGTCTCAGTGTTACTGAGTACTGAATTTATTTCAAGCTGCTCTAAAAACTGAGACCAGAAAGATTTGCCACAGAAATTTGGATGCACATTCAAAGGCTTTCAAAGAGCAAATGGTTTCCGTGGGGTGAACACAAAAGCAAATTGCACACCCCACCTTCTCTAAAAACACTCTGTTACCGGCTTTCTCCTGCCAGCTTTAAAGCGAACTTACAAGAAAGACCATAAAGCTTGGGATTTATCCCTATTCGCAGAAAGATGCTTTTCATAATACTGAGAAAGCTGCTTTTTGCTGTCTCCACGTGCCGTCATTGACCGCATTAATTATAAATCACACCGAAGACAAGCAAAGACCAAGTAACCAAGCAGTTGCATTAGGACCGTTGGGGTTTTTGTTCATTTTATTTTGTTTTATTTTGGGGTTTTGGTGTCGACGACATTCATTTAACTCACAGAAGATGGTCATTTAGGGGCCCTTAGCGCAGGTGAAGCCAACAATGCAGTTTTCTTCTGACTTTAACTTTCCTCCTAAGTTTACCAGCCTGCAATGGTGTCACGCTGCAGAGGGGCTTCCATAATCTTTACTGGACATTTTAAAATTGATTGAGTTATACGTAGTTGGCACAAAATAGCTTCTATTTTATTTTATTTTATTTTATCCTGAGGATTAAACACCTGAGGATATGTTCATTGATTTTAGAGAGAGAGAGAAACAGGGAGAAAAAAAGAGAAACAGCAGTTGGTTGCCTCCCAGACTTGCCTGACTGGGAATCAAACCCACAGCCTAGGTATGTGCCCTCACTGGGAACCAAACCAGCAATCTCTTGGTTACAGGACGACATTCCCACCAACTTCCACTTGGCCAGGCAACACAGCATTTATTCAATGTCAGTGCTCGCTCCTGGCCCAGCTCCTTTTTCCCTTTCTGGCCATGGAGGTGGGGTGAGGAATCTGTAAAGACAGAGGGTGAGATTAATACATTGAGGCATTTTTTTCTTTATTCTGGCCAAAAGGATCAGAATTTATCTGCTTTGCAACTGTAAAGGCATTGAGGTCTTAGAACATCACATGACCCATAGTCATAAAAGCTCATCTACGATTTTTCTTTCCTTTCAAGCTCTAATAACATCACAAGAATCCTTATAAATGCATCCAACAAGAATCGTATGTGCTGATCTGCCGACTCCTTTGCTCCCGTGTTCCTCTTCTCACTAGAGCTGAGCGGCTTCACAACCACCGTACATATGCAACTTGCCTTTTCCTTTAGAAAAAGGGCAATCGCTCCGGTCCTATTTCCTTGTCCATAAAGTAGGAATCATCATTCCTGTCTTTGGGGAGAAGAGGGCTTGGGACGACTAAATCAGATGATAAAGTGGTATATCTAGTTCCTGATTCTGAGCAAGATTTTCAACACAGTAAGTCTTTGTTTCTTTTTCAGATCATATAAATAGTATTTTATTATTTTTTTTACAGTAGTTAAATTTCATGACTTTCTGCTATTCCCAAGAGCCTCAGAACTTTGGATGCTTCCAAATATGGAGTGAGTAAGATTCCCTCATGGCCCTTAACCCACAATCAAAGTACAATGGAGGCAATGCTGATAGGAAAAGCATCTGAGACACTGGGAAGTGGAACAATTTTCTACCATTTCCTCAATGTAAAGTGATTCAAATATTTTGGAACAATAAACTAATTGGGGGATAATCACACCATCATAATCGAGTGGATTTAAATAATCTAAAAACAAACTGTGTTTCCATGCATTTAGGCCTTTGTTGTTTTTTCCTCTTTGTTGAATTTATTTGGGTGACGCTGGTTAATAAAATTACATGGCTTCAGGTGTACAATTCTATAATACATCATTTAATATATTGTGTTGTGAGTTCACCACCCCTTAACACAGTAACTCTTGCCTTCCTTCTTCTTTTGCCCTGAACTTCAACACTCAATACTGCCCCCTACAGAGGCGAAGTGCCCTAGTTAAGTGTGTATGGTAACTAAGCTTCAAGTTAGCCTATCTGGTAATTCTGCAATGACTATATTTTATTTCTAAATAGTTGGTCTTTTATTCTTAAGAAAAAAATCCTCATACATACTCAGATAAAAACTTTTTTGCTCCTCTCTTCATCTTATCTTGACCTCCTAGCTGGTACCTTTTCCCCCAGCCGTTCAGAATGAGCCCTAAGGCTTTCTTTGACTTGACTTGTCCAGGCAGAGCCTCCTGCCAAACAATGCAACGGCAGTCCAGCCACACTCACCAAAGCCCATTAGTAAAGTCTGAGGGAGCACAGTTGACAACTGAGCTCTCCTTGAGATCTACAGTGCTTGGCTCCGGTCCTTACATCCCTGCCTTTCTCAAGATGCCTGTGACCTTCAGCAGGATTGGGTGCTCTTGGCCACCCTTGACTCTGCTTCCTCTGTTATGGATCACCTTGCTACTTCCATCTGTTTTCTCCTCTGCCTCGTGTTGCTTCTCTGCCTTGATTCTTCACAAAATCAGCTCAAACAATTTGTAGCTGTGGTACATCTATTGAAGATTGACAGAGGGGTCCAAGAAGGAATTTACACTGAAGCAGTGCAAACAATTTCAAATTTAGCACGATGTTTTTGGTAGATTGAATCATGGTTCAGCAAATATCTACTTCCTACTGCCACAGTCTCATCCACCAGATATTTATCCCCCGACCTCACTGAGAGTTGGCTGTGTCACCTGACTTGCTTCAGCCAATGCAAGCGAAGGTTTGAAATGTGTTTGTGAAGGTTTGAAATGTGTTTGTTTCTGGTTCTTGTAATGCTGCTATTGCCAGAGGAAAAATGTTCACCTAGTGTTCCGATGGTCCCAAAAGAATAAGACCATGTGTCATAGACCTGAAACAGATACATGAGCTACATTCAGCCTAGACTTGGCTGATGCACAGATGTGTAAGCAAGAAATAATTGCTTATTGTTGTTTTGAGTGTCCAAGTGATTTGTTATGCAGCAATATGTGACTGATACAATACAATGTCTTTTGGCAATCTTGGCACTCGGCAGTTTCCACTGTTGTTTCCATGCAGTGACCTGGTCTTGTCATTTCAACTAACTGGTCTTCATTTCCCCTTTCTTACTAATCTCTCTTTTCTGTACTCCCAAACTCCTATTAATTTTGGATGTAGTTTACATTATTTCTCTCTTTTGATGCCTTGTGTCCTGCCTACACATTTCTCAGAATGGCACTTTTATTTTAAGCCATTTTAATAAACAGAGATTCTCCCTAGGAGGAACTCATGCTCTACCTGTTAAAACAATAACATCTTTTTTTTCCCATCTATCATCTGCTTCCCATCACAGATCTCAGATTCTCACTTGGCATTTTCTTGGAGAATTCAGCGATGGTGTTAGGTGGCAGGTCAAGCATGGGTAGTCTGGGCTTGTTTGGGCCACATTTTTTCTTGTTGTTCATACCGGCCTTGGTATTTCAACTGGTCTGATCCATACCACATAGCAATGTCCATGAAAAAGTATTGCAAAACCTCTTGCTTTGCCCATACCTTTGGCTTGGTTCTCCTACACATTCCAATACCTTTGTAGCTCTAGATCGTCTGGCCTTGTCTCCTGCTCTTTTATACTCTGCCACTGGTTTCAAACCTGGCATTGTATTCACCCGATCTTTCCCATTCCAGACCCCTCTGTATCACATCCATTTCCTCTTTCCCTCAAGTTCAATGACAGAAAGATACCCAGCACTAGAACAGGGCCCCAGTTGCCCTGATCAGAGGCTCTGAGATGTGGATAGCCAGTGTTTCTCCCCACTCGGGGCCGCAGGGGGGAAGTGCCACCTACAATTCCAGCCGGGCCTGACACTGCCGTTCCTGTTTCCTGCCAGTCCTGTCTCCTGCCAGTCCTGTCTGTCCGGAACATCTTGCTGTGGGTTCCTTCTGTGTTTCGTCAGATTTTGTGCCTGATTCTGTTCTTTCTGGAGCTGCTACCTTCCTGAACCTGGACTCTTGAGATCACGCGCCTGTTCCCCTTGACTCTCAGTATTCCCCAGAACGCTGATTCATCTGCCATCTTTGTCTAGCTTTGTGATTTGAACTTCAGTCCCTTCTACAGAGCTGCCACTTTCATTTGTCCCATATTCCCATCGAAACATACCGTTTCTTACACTCAATGCCATGTCAAATGGTTGAATTGTGGGGATATGACCTGGTCTTCTCGTAGGAGCTTTGGTGACCCTCAGTCCCCATGTACTTCCTGGATCACTGGATAGCCAAAGCACTGACATGATACGGTGTCTCTCCCTCAAATGTAATTCAAAATAAAATAAAATTAAGCCATAAAACGTAAAGCAGATTTGCTGAAATTCAAATCAATCCCTTCCTCATTTTTTAATTAGAACACCCTGGAAAAGATTACCACAGCTAAACTTTTCTTACATTATATTATCTCAAATCATTCATTCATGAATTTAATTATTTAGTAGGTATTTGTCCTTGATGTCGCTATGAGAAACTCCAGCACAGCCCACCCTCTCTCAGTCTTGCTAACTCTATCAGTACTTCTCCCTCTTACCTGTGCTACCTGTGACACACCTTCCTGTTACAGGTTTCCTCTTACCGCACCCTCCAGAAAGATGAATGTTCTGCTCTGCTACTGAGAGAGGGCTTCCTCTTCCGCCTCCTCTCTCGGGGAGGGGAGTTAACCTGGTTAGTACTGTCAGCAGCTAATTACCTTATGTTTTCTTGAACCGGATGACCTCAGTTTGCTTTTGCCTTCTGTCTACAACCTAATCCACCTGTCATCCATAATTGGCAAGATGTCTGGTGTTTGTGGGGAGGGGTGGGTCATGCAGAGGAGATCTCCTGTGGTCCTTGGGCGGCCAAGAATTAGCGTGAGACCAGCCGGGGTGGCGAGCCCTGGAGAAGTGCCGTAATGGAACTTGTGCCTACCAGGGAAAACAGCAGTGAACCCAGCCTCTTCCTTGTGTGGAGGACTCTACAGTTTATAAGGCTTTCACATAGTTTCCTAAATCCGTCCTCTCCACAGCCAATTTTACACTATCCTACTACTCTCCCCATTTTCCAGATGAGGAATTACAGCCTAGAGAGCTTGAGTGACTCCCAGAGTTACCCACATGCTAGAGAAAACTTGACCCACTCAACAGTTTTGTCTAAGGCTGGTTCATATTTGAGATCCAGTTTGGCCCATTTCATTTTATAAACCTGAAACAAAGGGCTGTTTTCTCCTTGAATTTATTTATCTTAAGTTATTTGCACATATTTGTATTTATATTCCATCTTATTCCAGACAAGATTTAAGCAAACACACACATATACTTATACATATCCCAACTGTGGGAACTGCATTTTTGAAAGGTTTTTGAACCTAAAACCTCAAACGATTTGTTTAGTTTTTGGTCAACAAACAAGAGCACTTGAATTTCCCTGGCTAAGTTTTTGGGCTGGTCTGCTTTTGCAGGGGGGTGAGTAATGTCTAGCAAGTCCTCTTCTGTTGAAACGCAAACGCACTCACGTTGTACGCTTAGACCCAGCCAGAGGAAGGTGAGACCCAGCAAGACTGCCTGATGTTTGCACTGTCTTTTCATGGAAACCTAAGCTTTTTATTTTTGTTTGCTTATTTGCTGAGCTGTGGAAGGGAAGTTTGAACAAGACCCATTCCAGGGCAATGAAGGGCAGAATGTTAAGAGGTTCTGAAGAAATACATGGCTTATCTCTACGTGGGTGATAATTTTGCTATTTGGGAGCCAAGGAAATCTGAGGTCCTTAGAGGACAGAGGGACAGGACCCTGGGTCTATTTCTGTTGCTCAGACAGCTGTATGATGTTTGGGCAAGTCACAGTCCTTAGGGAATATGGCTTTGCAGCTAATGACTTAAGCACTGGACTTAGTTCTAGATTTGAATCCTACAGTTCCACCTTGGGCAAGTCACATCCTATCTCAGAGACTCAGTTCCTCTTCCAGACATTGGGTTCTTGTTAGACATTAATGATATAACCCAATTAAAGCATTTAGCACAGTGCCCGGACTTTCCTGAAGCTTAGTTACCTCACCTGCAGGTGAGCTATAGCACCCTTTGTGGGTTCAGTGATTTGGGGATCCACACGGGCAGCAGGATGGCTACGGGTTGCCTGCTTTTCTTGGCCTGTTGATGTGTCTCAAGGCTTTCCTTGTCCTTCCTTGTTGCTGTGATGAATAAATATGTTGATGGTATATATGTGTCTCGGACCAGGAGTTGAGGCCTGTGTAAGCAAGGAAGAATTTCCACTGAGTCATGACGTTAGCCACTGGCATTCAGGCCCTGGAGGTCAGAAAACGTGAGGGTGTATGTTTTGGGAGCTTCTTCTGTCTCCTCTTGGTGCTTGCTCACGTTGACCCATCGGTGAAAACACCCTCCTCCCTCTTCACCCTGTACATCGCTCTTACTGAGAAACCGTCTGGAGCACAAAAGGAAGTGGTGCTTCAGAGTCAGACACACTGAGATTCTATCCTGCTTTTGCTGCTGCCTCCCAGTGTGACTTTGCCCATGCGTTTTGGCTTCTTCGAGGCGGTAAGCATGGTGGTTAGAGAATGAATGATGGAACCACAGTGTCTGGCTTCCAATCCCAACTCTACTGCTTATGGACTCTGACCTTGAACATGTTACTGACCTTGCTGTCAGTTTCCTCATAATTAGAATGCAAACAATAATAGTACCTCTCCCATTGCTTGTTATAAGGGTTAAATAAGTGATAATAAATAAATATACACATACACACATATATAAAATAGATAAGCACAAATACACACATGCATATTTATATAAGTATATATACACACATAGACATGTAGATATATTTACATTTATTACTTTATTATATATGCATTTACATTTATGTAAATAGATACACATGTAGCACTTAGGACAGTGCTCATAGTTAATGCTAAGTAAGAGTCTGCTCTCATTATAATAATCATTAATTTTTTACCTACGAAATGGGTTGATGATCATCCTATTTCATAGAGTTGTTTTAGGTAAAGTGTGTTCTTTATTCATGTTCTCCCCCCAGCTCAGATAACTAACACTATCTCTCTCTCTCTTCCTTTCTACCTTCCGACTGTAAACATTCTTGATTTTATTTCCAAAAAAGGTATTGTCTCAAGTCATAAATACACATCAGAGAACAGTACAATTAGGACAATAGAATGTGGAGGACAAAATTTAGAGTATTAAATAAAAGTGTTTCGAGCTAGTTGAAAACAAAACAGTAAGAACTGCTTTTACTAAGATATACTCCTTTCAAGAGTGAAAAGAAAGATTAATTCAGATTTAAAATAATACGTGCAATACTCAGGCACTCGTGGTAACTGCAGAGGTGTGAAAAAACATTTTGGGCAATTCTTTTGCACATAATATTGATGGAAAATTTATTAGATAATCTGGTTTTATTTGTTGAACCATAATTTGGTAAAGTAATTGCGTTTCATCAGGCTCTTTTAGCTGACTTCTAGTTATTTTCTGATTCTCCCAGTTCACACTGTTTATTTCTCTTTCCATCTTGGTATCCCCAGCATGTGACGCCTAATAAAAGTTAAATAAATATCAGTTAAAAGAATAATTAGAATCGTTGTGTAGTCAAGGCTTAGATCAGATCTACCTTTGGCCTACTAGAGCTTTTGCAGATTCTCCAGGGCAACTCTATCTCACCTTTCCCTGAGTACCTGGGTAGGGATAAAAGCTAGAAGGGGAGCTTGCTCTTAATTAGTAATCAAAACCCAAGACTTCCCACGAGAATCCATCCTCCCCTTTAGCATACAGCTAGGGGAGATTTTCCAGTGTCCCCCACATTGGGCGGGACCATGTAACCAGATTCTCCCCACGGGAACGTGAACATAGGTGATGGGTCTATCTCCAGGCCTGGCCCACGTCAACCACCCGCATTTGCTTCTTGTCCTTGCTTATTTTCTCTTCCAGCCTACTGACACGTCAAAGCCTGGGAAAATGTTGGAAGCTACAGAGCAAATATGTCAAGTCTTTGTCAGTATGAAAAAGAGTGGCCCGGTCAACATCTACCCAGGACTGTTAGGTGAGCGAGAAATACATTTCAATTGCTTTAAGCCACTGATTTTTTTTTTCTATTTGTTACCATGGACTAGCCTAACACAATGTTAGATGTGTAAACAAACTGAGTCCAGAAAAATTCGATCACTAGTTCAGCTGAACTTCCACAGTGAGGGGTAATGGAAACTAGCATTCCTTCTGTGCTAAGTACCAGAGCTAATACTTGGCAAGTGTCAGGTGCGTTGCCTAATTCCTCCCATGTAATTTGTCTTGGAAGCCCACGATGCTAGATGTTATGATCCCTGTTTGACAGATGAGGGATCTGAGACAGAGAAAGGTGATGTGGATTGCACAGCAATTCGCAAGTGAGAGCGCGAAGAATCAAAAGCAAACCCAATGAAACCCAACACTCTTTTTCCTGCCCCCTGCTGATCATGGGACAACGGCTGTCCATGGCTCTCCTGCACAGAAGTTTGGTGCGAGCAAAGAGAGCATCATCTAAGTTGATGTGTTAGGATTGTTTTCAGACACTTTAAATAAACAGCTTTTT
The DNA here is from genome assembly GCA_004027475.1 of Anoura caudifer. Classification (NCBI taxonomy): domain Eukaryota; kingdom Metazoa; phylum Chordata; class Mammalia; order Chiroptera; family Phyllostomidae; genus Anoura; species Anoura caudifer. Next base: position 79,326 of record PVKU01002418.1, read on the forward strand.
TTTTTTTTTTAAACCGCATACACTTGAGACTGTTTCCTGCCAAGTCTCCACTCCTATAGATTGGAGGATCATCCATCTCACATGGCTAAGCATTAAAATGCGACTCTGTAAAGAGAGGCTGGCGTGTGGCCTGGTGCCAGGTCAGAGCAGCTGACCGCAGCTTTCCTGGCCCTTTGTAGGGTTCATGGCCTCCCTGGCCTCTGTCATACCCCTCAAAGTGGCCGTCTTGTCTACATTCCTTGGTCTTTTCACATAAACAGAACACCCAGCCCGCTTACGCAACTTTCAGGAGAGCGTTCTAAACACGGAGACGTCTGTGAACCTCCTTTCTCCCAACTGCTTTAATGGAGTGCTGGGGTTTGGCAACCAGCCTCCCTCCAGCTGGGCCATCTTGGGCACATCCCTGGGCTTTACTCCCCACCCCCCTACAGAAGAAGAAGCTGGTCTAAAGGAGGGGTTTTCAACTTTCCATCACCAAAGACCCCAGTGGGTACAACATCGATCTGAAGCACCCCTGAGTGTTTCGGAATTAAAGGATCATGTCTTATCTTCAGTACCTAATGCAATGCCTGGTACAAAACTAGTGTTTACTAGTTGTTTACTGAAGGGATTAAACTTACAAAATGTTATAAGCTTGGCAGTCATCAGCGCTCTTTATCAAATATTTCACGTGCTCTCCCTCCCAGGCCCATGGCAGAATGCCAGCGCCAAGGCCCCTCACGGCGGTGCTGGGCCACCAGACTTGTTCTGGCCAATGAGCTGTGAGAGGAGGGCTAACTATTTCCTCTGCACTGCAAGATCAGGAGTTCTCACGTCCCTGCACAGGAAGGAGGCAGTGTTCTGGACAGAGGGGCTTGGTCAGCCTGCGTCCTGGAGCGAGGACGAGGATGCAGAGCAGAGCAGAGCCCTAAGCTGATTCAGGCCCTTGGATGTGCCGTCTGAGCTGACGCCGGGCACCTTTGCTGCGTTGAAGCGCTGAGACTATGAAGTTGTTGGTTGTCGCAGCGTAATCTAGCCTGTCCTGGCTGATTCAGTAGACTGCGTGATAACCAACCGGGTTTCCCATTTTTAATAACCACAGACGTATACACATGGTCCATTCAGAACCTCTGACAAGCGGGAGCAAAGTGGTGTGATTACATTACACCGATAGCATCCCTGCCAAATCCAAAGCAATGTGATCATTTCAACAGGAAATAGTCGCAATACAATAGTTTTATTTCAGTTGAGAAAATAATCTGTTAGGCTTCCGACGTTCTTGTTTATGACTTAGATACTTGATACTGCTTCATGCGCTCTTGTTTGCACGGATGTCTCCTAGAGGCCCTTGCGGCCCGGCCTACCGGGCAGAACATGCTCTTTGGAAGCAGGTGGGACCTTCTCTGAGCTCCCTGAACCTCAGTTTCCCTACTTGGAAAACCGGGATGAAAAGTGCTACCTCGCAGAGGTGTTGTGACGATCACGTAACATGTGATGTCGGCTGCACTTCAAGCAGCACATGGCACACGTGTCCTTGACCCCCTGAGCACGCCGGGTGCCTTTCAGCTGCAGGTGTGATGGTCATGTGTTTCAGTTTTCCCTGAATGGTCCCAGCACTGCTGCTTATTTTTACACGAGTATAATAACGTTCCCTTTCCTTCGTAAATATTCCCATTTTGAGATCAATCAATTGCATGATCACCACAGTTCTGCCCACGGTCCTGTGGGACTGATTATAACAAACTTCAGGGTCCATACAGCTCTGTCTTCTGCGGAGCTTCCCATGGTTATTCGGTAACTGTTCTCTCTTGCAAGGTATTCAGGACAGATGTGCTCTGTCCTGAGGTTTTCACATTAATGGGATAGTGGGCCTGCACAGTGTCAGGGACATAGAAGCAGAGGGCTCCCTCTGGGAGGGCCCGGAGACCGTACAGTTCAACGCCTCTGTTTTCCCGGGGCAAACAGGCCGTAAGACAGAAGCCGTTTGTCTCGGGTCACACAGCAATCAGCAGAAGGCCAGCTCTCAAGTCTCTCCTCATCATGTTCCTCACGTGCTAGCGTGGTCGTTGAGTGTCTGAGCCCTGAGATGAGTTTGCAGGGTTCAAGGCCCGCCTCGTCTACATGGTAGGTAGCTTTCATCTGTCATGTGCAGATAATAGCATTTTCCTCCCGAAGTTGTTGAGAGAGTTCGGTGAGTGCAAGCACAGAGTGCTCGGACCATGGATGGAATACAGTGAGCCCCCAGAAACCGTTGCGTTCCTTTGGCTGCCCTGGTCAGTCCACCTCACGCTCCTGGCCAGGGACACTGTTCCTTCGTTAGACAATGGGGCACACAAGTGCTTTAATAGTTAACAGTCTTCATACTCAAGGTGCACAGAGTTCAGCCCTCTGATTCTCCCTGGAAATTCTTTGCGATTGGTTTGTTCTATGGTAAAAAATGGGGCTGTTCTTGGCCAAGGAGAATCTGGCTGTTCCCTCCCATGGTGCACTATGCAAACAGAAAAGTTGATAATAGGGTGATGATCGTGGGCACAGGCTTCCACTTCTCTGCCACTTGTTAACCGCGTGACCTGAGTAAGTACCTTAATTTCCCTGTGCCTCAGTTTTCTTATCTGTGGAATGGGGATGGTTGCATAAGTACTTAACACACCGGGCAGTTGTGCTGGTCGATGAGGTAATAGGAAGTGCTTGGGACAGTGTCTCATACACAGTAAATGCCATGCAATGCCAGGTTTGAGAAACATATTACATGTGTTGTTTATTTTTCTCTAATATTTTTCTTTACCTAGCGAAACTCTGCCCATTGTTTTCCTCTACCTTGATGCTTTTTGTTTGCCATAGAAACAGCTTTCTACAGTAGCACAAACAAGGGGCAATAATTTACAGCCCCACTGCCTGCCAAGTTGTCTGCTCCCTTTACCCCGAGTTCTCTTGCATCTCTGACCGTCCATATTCACGAAGTTTACCTGTCTATAATCACACCGCATGACGTTGTTTTCTTCTTTTATATTTTTATCTTGACGTAATTTTTGGTTTACAGAAAAGTTGCAAGCGGAGTGTAAAGAATACTCTGCGTCTTAGTTTGGGCTGCTGTAACAAAATACTATGGATTGGGGTTTGTGAACAATAAAAATTATGCCGGTGTTTCCGGATGCTGGGAAGTTTGAGGGAGTGGGCCAGCGGGACAGCATTCTGGTGAGGGCCCCCTCCTGAGCCGCAGGCTGCCGGCTTCTCCTGGCCTGGCTGAGACAGAGAACCAGCAAGCTGTCTCAGGACTTCCACAAAGGGCGCTAATCCCGTTCATGAGGACTCTGCCCTCATGGCCTCATCTAATAATCCTAATTGCCTCCCAAAGACCCACCTCCTAATGCCACCAAATCTCAAAGGGTAGGGCTTCCAACATATTAATTTTGGAGTGAAACATTCAGTCCCTAACATCCTTTCACCTTTTCTCCACATTCTGCAAATGTTATTATCTTACTACATCTGTTGTTGTTTTTTTTTTTTTTTTCTCTCTTTTCCTCTCCAGTGTTTTCTGAAACATTTGAGAATAAGTGGCAGGAATATGCTCCTTTAGTCCTAAACGCTTCAAAGTTTGGGGGTTTTTTTTTCTTCTAAAAACAAGGACTTCTTCCATAGACACAGTGCAATTAGCAAAATCAGGAAATTAGCCTTGATACAATGTGAGCTGTAGCCATATTCTAAATTCACCACCTGTCCCAATGATGTCTTTTATAACAAAAGAAAATCGTGGCTTACGCATTGCATTGAGTTGCTATGGCTCTTCGGTCTTAATTAATCTGAAACAATTTGGTCCGGGCTCTCTGCCTTTTGTGGCACTGACATTTTTGAAGTTTACAGGTCAGTCGCTTTGTGGAATGTTTCCCAATTTGGCTTTATCTAATGTTTCCTAATGATTCCACTCAGAGTATGCATTTTTGGCAGAATGTCCCGGAATGATTTGTGCTCTTCTCAGTGCTTCACGTGGGGAGGTACATGGTATCGAATTGTCCCATTACTGATGGTGCTCACTATAATCTCCTGGTTTACGCTGGTGTCTGCCAGTTTTCTCTACTGCAGAGTTTTTATTTTCCTCTTTGTAATTAAGTAGCTTTGGGGGAAATACTTTAAAACTATGCAAATATTCTCTTACTCCTCAAACTTTTACCCACTAGTTGATCATTCTTGCCTGAGTCAATTATCCTGGTTATGATGGCCAAATGGTTATTTTTCTAAATCCAATATTTTTCCTACTTTTATTGGTGGGCTTTCTATGACAAGGGAGAGCTTTGTCTTCCTGCCACTTGCTCAGATCCATATAGATTCATGTATGTGTTCTTTTTTATTGAATGGATTGTAATCTTCATTGCATGTATTTGTTTTGCTGCTCATATTGCACCACTGGCCACCTCTAGTCATTTTTCAAGTTCATTTCAAAACCTCAGCCTTCAGAAGCCTGGTCCAGTCCACCCAGGTTGAATCAATAGCTTGCTCCTCCGTGTGCCATTAGATTATATACTTTTCTCTCCTTATATTATACATGTTTCTTGTAAGGTTGTATTTCTTGGTTTCTCTTTTCACATTACATGGTGAGCTCTTAGGTATAAGGAAAGTGTCTAATTTTTACATCCTCAATGCCTAGTGTAGTGACTGGTGTAAGGGGGAAGCTCAATTTATCTTTGTTAAAAGTATGAATGAACAGAAGAAAGAAAAACATACTAAAGTTTTTACCAATCTGCCTCAATCCTTTCTTTGGGGCACGAGCTTTAGCTAGCAAAACGGAAATTATCTATTAACGTTTATAGCAGGCTACTGTGCGTCTTACAATAGCAAGTCCAAATCAACGTGAATTGAACTGTTGACGAGTTTGAATGAAAACATTTTCCCTCGCTTCAGAGGCTGCCTGCCAGCTCTGATCTCATATCCTTACTGTTTCTTTACCATTACCTTGATGTGATGTTTTCTCTCTTGGTTCTTCACTCACTAAGAACCTCTCTGCCCGAGATGAAATAAGGAGGTGTTACCACCCTACCCCCATTCTACTCCTTTGGAATTCATTGTTAGTGGATACAGGATATCATGAGAAGCATTTTGCAGTCGTGCCCAGGATGCAATGGAATAATGGATTCGCAATGTCTGTCAAGAGCAAAGGAAAAGGGAAGTGGCCATATATGAGCCACGTTTGTGGCATCCCTGATCTGGTGTAACCTTTTCTATTAACAATGAATTTTATGACCATCCTTGAGCTAGACATTCTTTCTGGCCCTTGACTCGTTCACATTCTCAGTGTCCGGTCCCTCCCATTGGAGAGGAAGTGTGGGTAAGATACATCCAAAGGTGGGGTATAGGAGAATGATGGATGATATTCCCGCCACTGTGTCACTCCTGAAATTTCATCGCCGCATTCCTGGGCTGACAAGTGATTTAGCATCCCAGGCTGAGGAAGGACTGATGGATGAATCAGTCCTCTGTGCGTGGCCATTGGGCAGGAAATTAATAAGAATGCTAGCTGACATGATCTATGGTACTGTAAGCTCATTATGCCTGATTAGCTTCCAGCTCTTCACTCCCTCTGACAGCTCCAGGGCCTCCAGGTTTCCAGTGGCAACCGTTTCCCTTCCTCCAATTGATTGCTAGGTCTCTGACCATGAAACCAGACCCTCCCACAGACTTGTCAGATTGGGGGCTTTTCTGCCTCCTGTTGCCTTCCCCTTCGGCAGTGGGAAGGTGAGCCCCTGGGCTGTCTGACTGGTGTTGACAGTGAAGGCCTTTGAACTCAGAAAGCAAAGTCCGAAGGGGTCGGTTCCCTTCAGTTGATCAAGTTCTTATCAAACTACTTACTATGCGCTGACATCTGTGTTCAGTACTGAGGTGGCAACAGAAGTCGATCACGTGAAGCAGAGAATGAGGGAGAGGTATTTTAATTTATTTTAACAGATGTTTTGAAGAACAGTGGCACAAAGCACTGCCGTAGGCATTGGACACAGGAGCATGAATGACGTGGATAACAGTGAAATAGATGAGAGTGTTATATATCGACTCCATTCAGTATATATTGAAGCATCACATCATTATATAATTATAATTAAATACACATGACTATAAATTTAATGAAATCGATAATGAAGTGATGTCTATTTAATCCAAATTAAATATGTGTGTGTGTATATGTTCTCAAATCTTTTATTACTGTATTTTTCCATTTATGATGTGCTCTTATATATAGTATGTGTCCATGTTTTTGGCCCAAACTTTCAGGAAAAAATATCTTCCGTTTTAATTTTTTAATTCAATTATGTATTTATTTATATTTAGAAACAAAACCGATTATCATATTCCAGGGTATTATTTTGCATAGAGATATCATTATTTCTTTCTAGAGTTACACTTTTAACACACAAGCATAAATAAGAGAATTAAAAACATATAGATACAGAATTAGTACTACTCATGTATAATGTGCATCCTTATTTTTCCCTCAAAACTTTGGATGAAAAAGTGCGCATTTATGCACCGCAAAACATGATATCGCTGCTATACCCTCAAAATTGGGCTAACTTCCCACTGGCGTCTTCCTTCATCATCCTAAACACCCGAACACCCTATTCTAATTCCCCCCGAACTCATGCTTTTTAATACTTTTTGCTTCCTTATTTAAGCTTTTACTTATCTTCCTTGTTTTTCACATTGCCATAGGTTAACCCACACCTGTCATTAGAAGATACAGAGGCTGGGGTTTCAGCCCCAATAGAGATAGGGGAGCCAATAAGGAGTGAGTTATTTACTTTTAAGTGAGTCTTACTGGCAGTTTTTATGCTGATCGTTCTTCTAAGTATGCCCTCTAAACAGATTTACTTGATGATGCTGCTGATGATTCTTCTCTCATAGGAAACCAGATGGAGACTTTTGCTGATACCTCAGCACAGTAGACAAGAGATGGGTTTTTGCTTCAGGGCCGTATTCAAAGGTGACTGCTTCAGATAAGTCTTTGCTGACCCGCAACACAGGTCAGGTTTTCAATTCTGTAAGAAATGAGTTAATTAAATTTGTTGCTCTGAAAACATTCTAAGTTGTCAAGTGCTATGCAAATGCTAATAATTATGATCTACTTCTAGGACATGCTCAGAAGAAAATAAAATGGGAAGATATGTTTTGCTTATCTCTGGGTTAGGTCTCTTTGGAATAGGTCAAATTTCCTTTTAGCCTATGGAAGAGGATGAATTTTTATTCTTTTTCTCACCACTTATGGCCTACCACAGGGGACCTCATTAGTGAGTAAGTTTGTATGTGCCACACACCCGACTTGGCCCAAGAAGTGATAGAGCCTCAGAACAATTCAGACGTAAATTTAATAGCATTTAAAGGATAAGCAGGCAGACACGACTGGACTCCCTGAAACGGTCTCTCGATGACCTCACAAGAAGTGAACACTTGGCATAGTGGGAGGGAAGTGCGCTGGTCTGGGCAGATTGCGTGAGTCTCAGACCGCCAGTTACTAGGTGAGCCGAGGGCCATGCTCTTCCACATTCATTGGTCTCTTGTCGTAGGCAAGACATTCTGGTCTAAGTCTTACTCCATGTTCAAAAGATTTTCCCAAATACTTTGAGATGCTGATGTTTCCTCTTCGTCTTTCCCAGGGATCATGGAGGGTTATGTGGTTTGCTTACCATGTGAACTCAAGTGAGATGTTTGCGTCTCTGAAACTATTTCCTCATGTATAAAATGGGGATCAAAATCTTCACCAGGCAACCTCTTAAAGTTGTTTGTGGAACTGAGCGAGCAAAGAGAGGGAAGACCCTACAAAATGCTGTAAAAATATAAGGATTCTCTACTATCTGGGGTTTGGGGAGGTAGGGGAGGGTAACGTTGTTTTCTCAAATTAATACAAACATTTTCAAAATCAAGTTGACGTACACAAATTAACAGCATCATCTTCACATGCTCACTGGACAAGGACAAGTATGGTCACAGAAGGGCTGGCTCACCCAGTCACTCCCGCCCGTCCTGCCTACTCAAAGTGCGTCTTGGTGGTTTTTGACAGCTTGCATTAAGAAGCTTAATTTTCTTATCTTCTTTTTTGTATAATACGAGCACAGATTAGCCTACAATTGTCATTCTGAATAAGGTAGAGTGGCTGAAATTTTAATTTTAATAGTGATGATGAGAGCACCTTAATATTAACACCTTATTAATATTACTGGCAGCAATTTTATGATGTTCATTCTTATGAGTATGAGCTTCTAAAAATATCGCTAATAGCTTTGTTGATGGTCCTCTTCCCCGCAGAGAGCCAAGAGAGCTTTTTGTTCATTTCTTGGCAGAGTCGAAAAGGGACAGGTTTAAGCTTCAGGTGGTTCTGGGTTCCAACCTTAATCAGACTATTTTGTTTCTACACATATATTATAACAGGGATACATTCTTGTTAAAGATTTTCACTTGTGGTCTCATAGCTTATCAATCTTGTTGTCTGTGGGCTTTCTCAGTCTTTGAAACAATAAATTTCAGAGTTTTGGGGGGAAGTATAACAACTTCCTAAAACAACAGAGCTATTGCTCAGTTTTGACTTAAAAATTAAATACACTTGTTTAAATCCATAGTGAATAAAAAGTTCAAAACTGTGTCTTGTGGAGGAAAAACTATCAGAGTTCACATTTGGTTGCACATAACAGGCACCTGACTGTGAAGACAACAGGTAGGGTCTGTTATTTTACGGAACGAAAAGCCCAGAGGCAGGTAGACCTGAGCTGGTGTGTTGGTGACACCTTGCTGTCTGGGAGCCTGCGGTGGTCTCCTGCGTCAAGGTGGCTAGCCTGTAGGCCCAGGTATTCATCCAAAAACTAATCCGATGTGCGAACATGTTTTGTAGATGTGACTAAGGTCTATAATCGGTTTAAGGAAGAAAGATTTTCCCGGATAATCTCGGTGGGTCTGATGCAATCTGTTGAAAGACTTTAATGGCAGAACTGAGGCTTCCCTTAAGAAAAAGAAATTCCACCTGTAGACTGCAGGGTCCTCCTCTGCCCCAAGCTCCAGCCCATCCCACAGGTTTCAGACTTGCCTCAACAGCCCCACGATCACGTAAACCTTGCAATGCATCTCTCTCTCCCCCCCGCCACACCCACTGGTTCCATTTCTGCTGCAATCATACAGAACGAGACTCCCGCTAACTTTCTGTTACTGTCTGCAGTCCTTGCAAGCCGGCTGCTGAACCGCTGGGCATTATGCCTGATTTCCTGGCAGGAAGGACAAGAGGAAAAGGGCAGAAGCCAAAAACAAACACCACTCAAGGCTGTTCCTTTCATGACCCCTGCTCCCCCAACCCCAGCACCTTCCACTCACAGCTCACTGGTGAGGACATGGTCACATGGGCAGCCCTGGCTGCTTCTGGGTCAGGGGAGGCGAGCACTTTCAACTGGGCACATTGTGACCCTGAATAAAACGGGGATCTATAGTAAAGAAAACCAAGGGGATGGATATTAGCTTGTGACTACAGAGAGGATTTTCTAAATACTTTTATCGTATAAAGAACCGAACTGGAACGTCCTAGGGAGTTCCTTCTATACTTGTAGAGGAGTCTCTCCTTCCACCTGCGGCAACCTGGCCCTGAGATTTGCTGCCCGAGGTGGAAGAGCACGTGTGCAGGAAATGAGACCCCTGAAGCCCAAGCCTTCCAGCTGGAGAGATTGTGGGAAGATGAGACAAGACAGATATAGGCGGGGCAGGCAGACTGTGCCCCTGACCCCTCTCTGCATCTCATCCCAGAATAAGGAGGAGGAGGAGCAGCAGGTGGTGGGTGAGTGCTATGGGGGAAAGAGACACTCTCTTGACTTTATATTTAGGGCTCTGAAAGGAGGCATAAAGCAAACTCATCAGTAGTGAGACAACCAGAAACTGGCTTTTCCAATCCATCTGCTTTTCCTGTGTGGAATAATCAGGTGACCTGAATTTCCAATACAACCCTGGCCCGGCATAAAAAGTCATCCTGTTGGGAGGATGCAAGCTTGGCATAGGACTGGCGGTAGTAAGAGGGAGAAGGAGAGATGGGAGTATAGGCATCATGGTGGAGACATGAGAAGGCAGAGGTGGTGAAAGAGCCCGTGGGGGATTAGAGAGGAGCAGAGGCAGAACTGACCTAGGGAAGATTATACAGAGGCCAAGAAGAGCGGAAAGGGGAAGAAGGAAGAGGGAAGAGGGAAGGGGGGGTGAAGGCGGAGACACATATGGGATGTTCCAAAAGTCGGAAGAAATAGAATAAGCTTATTTTTAAATAGCATATTAAGTGTGTTTTCAAATAATATGTTTAATATATTTTTCTTAAGCCTTCAGATACCTTTTCGAATGAAGTACCTTCATATTTAAAGCGTTGGGTCCAAGTGCTAATCAAAAAAGTTCTAATAAACACACTGTCTCCCTTATATTTTCAAACTTTTTGTAGCATATCGGCACCTTGGAAAGAGAGAGAACGGATCGGGGAGAGTAGAAAGGAGGGGACATAGGCAGGGAAGACCAAGAGCTGGAAATAAGACACAGAGAGGCAGGTTCAGAAACGGAGACGAAGAAAGTGGTCTCTTTTCTAGAAATACGCCCTGTGACGAAGGAAGCAGAAAGATTCTGCTTACGTGCCAGGCCTGTGGCATAGACAATGAAGCTACGCAATGCGTCCTCCGACGTGAAGAGCCCAGGGGGCCCGGGATGGGACAAGCACAGGCCACGTGGCTTCCCTGGGTGAGGGGTGGTACATGAAGGTGGAGTTAGGGCTGGGAAGGGTTTCTCTTTTAAAGAATGAGGTGGTGGGGGTCTTCCCAATACAGGAACCTGAAGAAAAGATGGAGGGATCTCTTCTTTCTAACTTGATTGCTTATGCTTCAGACTTAGGAGATGCGTGCTGAGTTGTGATTCCCCAATTTCATATGTTGGAGCCCTAACCCCCCATGTGACTATATTTGGAAATAGGGCCTTTAAGGAGGTAATTAAGGTTAAATGAGGTCATAAGGGTGGGGTCCTAATTCAGAGGGCTGAGTATCTTTGTAAGAAAAGGAAGAAACCCTGGAAATCAATCTGCCAGCTGGGAAGAGAGCTCTCATTGAGGACTCAATCCACTAGCACCTTCATCCAACATTTCTAGCCTCTAGAACTGTAAGAAATACATTTTATTGTTTAAGTCCCTCGGGTTATGGTGTTTTGTTATGGCAGCCCAAGCAGACAAATACAGAAGGAATCAAGTTTAATTGGGATTTGCTAAACACCTTTATTCATGGACATTGAAATTTATACCTGGATCTGATAAACAGTAGTTCTCATCAATAAATGTGTATTGAACAAGACCGATAGGGGAGTGCTTTTGCAAGTTTACACTAAGCTAATGATGATGTAATGACAGCCACATTAATAATAAGCTGTGAAAATGTTTTTGCATTTGATCTTCACAGCAATTCAGGAGATAGAGCAATAACTATCACACTCCACAGCACAGATCGGAAAATGGTCTTATACCTTTAGAGCATCAGTTTCATGAAGGTCCCTTATTAGGTAAGGGCCAAGGCCAATCTCAAACCCGTATCTTTTGACTGCCTCCAGTGCTCCCCTCAACCAAGAATGCTTCTTCTCTGAAAAGAAGTTAAAATCACTTGCTGGAGTTACTGCTTTTTTTCAATCTATCTGAAAAATAAAATGTGCTTTTTTAGAGCTCCATGTGATCATAGCCAGGAATTTTTGGCAAAGATTTTTATCATCACAATATGTTCTGGTGTACTAATGGGTGAAGGGGATGGTGAAGCATGACATCCACCCCTAATGCAGGGGGAGCAGGGAGGGGAGCATGAAAGGAGGGGTGAGCAAAGCCCCTTTGGAAACAAGGACACCATGTGAACCATTGGAAGTTACATTAAACAGAGAGGAGGGCTGTTGAAGTCCTGGAACTTGAGAGAAATCCAATACTGAAGCTTCAAGGCAGAATAATTTAGAAGTTCTGGGCAAGAAAAATAGAAAATGACATCTGATACAGGAAAATGTCTCTGACCTGGACAATAAAATAAAATTAGCCTGCACTGCATGTTGGGAATGCAGCGTTTTCAAGAAAGGGAATCTTGGCAATTAGAAGTGACTTAGCGCTCCACGAAGGAAAAAATTAACCGCATATTGATAGAACTCTTTTCTTTAACTCCTGGGTGAGCAATGTCAAGACGTATTTATTAAGCACCTGTCTGCTAGAGAGAGCAGTGGCCAAATCAACAATATATTCCCGCATTAGTTTTCTCTCCTTCCTCTTTCTCTCTCCTTTGTTTTCCTCTGACCTTCATCCCTCCTTCCTGGAATCACTTCCGGAATAAACTATCTGCATGCATGATTTTGTCCCATGTTTCACTTTCTAGAAAACCCAATCCAAGGGAGTTGGTTACAGGAGGTGCTAGAATGGAGACCTTCAGAAGGAGATTTGGGAGCTTGGTCACTAGGATGTGCTGGATCAAAGGCCCTAATTCCCAAGTTGGGTGGGAAGGGGACACTTGTAAAAGAAGATGCAATAAGGTTTCCTTGGAATTTTGAACTCTGTTGTCACCTGGCTATTTTGATCTCCTCTATCATTGAATCAATAGGCAAAGAAAGAAGCTGCTGGGGAGGGTAATAGACCTCGATTACCAAGAGGAACTAGGCTTGCTGCCAGAGTTAAGGCAGGGCTGAGTATGTCAGGAACTTGTCAGACTCATCTGCCATAAATGGTGAGAAGGTTGAGCCAACAACTCAAGCAGCCATGCACAGGAGCAGCCAAGGGCTTAGACCCCTTTGGGATGATGCGCTAGGGCAGTTCACCAGGGAAGCAGCCCCGACCAGCTCAAGGAATGGCTGTGAGCGAGGGAGTTCTGCAGAGAGTGTTGTAGGGAGGAGGTGATGAATACAAATTAAGGCTTGGGGCAGCTGTGACAGTCAGGACCTAGCTTGTTTCACTGGCAGAGTAGCTAGCTAATCGTCTGTTCAAAGGAGGTGAGCTGATGGGAGACATGAGCGGATCTGAGTGATGCTAAGGATGGACTGTGTTAGATGCCTCTCATGAGACCCTTCGAACCAGGGTTTGACCCTCAGCACCACTTCTTACTTCAGCTGCTGCTGCGACCAGCTCAATCAGTAGAAAGTGTTATTTCAGCTGACAAAGCCAGGAAAGCTCTGTGTCTGAAATAGTTAATTTCCATGGGGTTATGCTTGACCAAAGGGATTGAGAGCCAATGAATACATTCTTCCTCCACTCCTGCTCTGGGAGAATAGCTCTGAGATGCCTTCTAGAAGGCTCCTTAAGAGAGTCCCGACAGGACCAAGCCCCACACTCCCATAGTGGAGTCCAGATCAACAATCCTTCACCTCTGTGTTGGTCCTCTCTCTCTCTGCACATTTCATTTGTCCCTTTCCTCATCCCTGCTTCCAGGAATCACTCCCCAAAATGAACTCTCTGCACACTAGCCTGTGTCTTAGTATCTGCTTTTGGGGGAAGTTAGCCTAAGGCAATGTAGTTTTGGAAACGCCCTCTAGTTGCATCAGGTACCAACATTAGCAATACTGTTTTAGGTAAATAATGTATTATTAGATTTTCATATGCTTTGGCAAATTAGAGACTGCCTTTAGTTGTGGAATTTTGAATTACTCGCATTTATTATGTACTTATGGTTTTCAAACTATTTTTTATTCTTTCCTGCTACCTATTGTTACTATTGGACGTTTGCTTTCCTACGGCTGATTCTGAGAATGATAATACTTGGGAATTCACAAAAGGGCTGCTGGTCAGATGGCTAATGCCCGGGTGGGTGAGAAAGCTTTGATAAACTTTTATATTTGCTGTGTATTTTTTTCCTAGTCTGATGATTACTTTCTAAATTAGTGTTTTTTAAAACTAGTTTTATATTGTAATGTTTAATACTAAGTAATGGTTAAGAAGATTAAACTATATGTATTAAAATAAATAATATTAGCTCTTAAAACTATAATTATAACCAGAAAACTATACTTATTATAACTTTAAATGAAAACAAAAACTGGTTGTATTGAATGCACTAACTATGAAGATAGACTTCAGGGACACTTCCAACATGGTAACAGCTACGGTATTCTAGTCTTGGGTTCAAGGGCAAAAAATATTTTCAAAAAATACTTTCTAGGTCCTGGCCAGGTAACTTAGTTAGTTAGTTGGTTAGATCATCGTCCCAACATGTGCCAAGGTTGCAGGTTTGATCCCTGGTCAGGGCACATATAGGAATCAACCGGTGAATGCATCACTAAGTGGAACTGCACATAGATCTCTCCCTCAGTCCCCACTTTTCTCCTTCTCTTTCCCAAGAAATCAATAAATTTAAAAAATCGTATCTAATATCATAGTCCTTAAAAATAATTTTTAAAGTAAATGAAAGTTAAACACACCCAACTTTTGGTGTCAAATAAACTGATGTGTTTCAAATCTCCCTGCGCTTGTCTTTCCCACGCAGTTGGTAACGCACAGGGCTTTGTTCTTTCCTTTGGAGAAAGTCACACTTTATTAATAACAACAGCCCAGCCTCTTGAGGGATTGCTGAGCAAAGGCGCAGGGCTTCGGAATGCTGGGCTCTGGCCCTGCTCTCAGGATATTTGGAGAACATTTCCCGGGAAGCTCAAGGAGCAGGGAATTTGCTTTCTTTCGGTGGCCGCCTCAAACACACACAACACACTGGAGCTTAAAGACTTACATTTGTGAAAGCCATTAGTGTCGATTAATGTAGACAAATGATTGAAATTGGGACACTGGGAGGTGCAACTGCACACCTTGTACCATTTATGGGCAGGAAATGAGGAACAATTAGGTTGGTGAGGCTGGAAGACACCCCACCAGCCCTGCCTGCCCGGGGTCAGCTTCAGGGAAGCTCGGTGGGAGTGTAACGGGAGGGGGCTGGGGCCCAGACAGCGACAGATCGGAGGAGGGACAGCAATTTTGTCCGAAGCAGATTTCTCAGCTCAGCTCCCCCGGTGTTTAACGTTGCTGGCGACAACTTAGATTCGGGTTCGTACAACTACCTCAAAAGTATGCACTTACTCAGCTTTTGATTCGCTCAACCAATTTTTTTTTTCTCAATCAGTGAATATTTTCTGAGCACTTAGTCTGTTCGGAGGCCCCCGTGGTGATGAGCCTCTGTCTCTGCGGAAGCCATAGTCTTCGGGAACTTCACGTTAGTGATGGAGCGTGGAGGCCATGGGTGCTCACAGGAGGGCACTGGAATCTGCTCTTAGGTGTTATGGATCGCCCTTCCTAGGAGGTGAGGTCTAAGACAATGTCTGAGGCACAGATGGAAATCCTCACCTTAAACACGAGAAAACCGATTTGGGGATTTGAAGTGACCTGCCGTGTCACACGGAAAACAAAAAGTGGAAGCCAACTCATGTGTGGTTCTAAGGGCGAAGTAACAAATAAATGCTTCCAAATGGGAACAAACCCACTCACAAGCCAAACACTTCCATTTAAAAAACATTGAAATATTTGTGTAAAATTATATTTTTACCCTCTGCTGAAATAGGCTTGAAACAGATGTCTTAAAATTTCCTTAATAAAATGTTCTCAAATAGATGCTTATCAAATAACTCCAAGGCACTTTGCTTAGCCCTAAGAGGTGCCCAAAGAAACCCTACAGTTCCCCTGTGCTCCAAGGACTCACAGGATGGTGGAGAAGGCACTGATGAGGAGGAAAATAACATTTTTCAAATTCTGTTCTGTGAGATAGGGGAATAAGAAATTCCTTCTGGTTTGGTACAGAAAGCATAACTGAGAGATTTGAATAGACCTCATTAATAAGGACATAAAATATTTTAGTGAAGCCTTAAAAGAGGAAGCAGGGGTAGGTAGGATTGTCCTTTTAAGCAAGCATTTATGTACTAATATATTACACTGTGGCGCTGCATTCTGCGTGTGATTTTACATGGATGCTTCGTGTTGCTGGAGTACTGTGCATACTGATGGGTTTTTCTTTCTCCTGTTTATCAACAATATCTGTTCCAATACCCATTTTTCTGTCAGCCAGGTCATATCTATGCTTACCTAGTTAGCTACTTAAAATTGTGTGTGGACCGGAAAATTTGAAAACTCAACACACGGAAGCATATGGTAGATTAGATAACAGTTCAAAACATTCATAGCAAGGGGGTAACACAGGGATCACTAGTTCAAGAGCACAGAACACAGATGAGAGGAGTGTCTGAGCATAAGGCAACAGCAGATCCGGGCCCAGATGACACCCCGGAGAGCGCGTGCCTCTGGTAAGCAGGGCAAGCCACGGCTCGGCACCGCCGGGTCATGACCAGGCGCAAGGAGCTGCTCGGAGTTCCTAGATCTCCTGATTTTTGATGAAAGACAAGGAATCTGCATTTTTGTATGCAGTCTAAAAAATGTAATCATTGGCAATAAATCGCTGCTTCAAAATATACTATGTGAAGCAGTTATAGTTAAAAATAATCTGCGTATCAGATCCTACCTACAAGCCAACAGTTTGCAGCTGCTGGCCCAGTGCTACTAACCACGCTAAAGTAAGCTCACAGAGCGCGTTCCTGCAACCCTTTTCTGAGCAACTCATTTCACTCTCGCCACAGACCTTTGACAGCAGGGATTGCGATGATGATGATGATGATGATGATGATGATGATGATGATGCTGCCCATTCTACACGGGAAGAGATGAAACACGGAGACGTTAGTGTTCCCCACGAACCCTCAGCTAGCAAACGGCGAAGTCAGCGCCCAGTCCAAGGCGACCTGCTCCGGAATTTATATTCAGAAACATTACACCGTGCTGTTTCTCAAAATGGATAGCTTTTGTGTGCAAGGAGTCCTGGTCAATTATTTGAGGTTCTCAAAGACCTTTCTTCCGATCTGAATTTTCTTTCAGATGATACCAGTGTAACTGGCTACTGTTTAGAGTACTCAGAAAACATGATGCAGTGCCCCATTTGCTCAGAGTTTATTTTTCAATAGCACCAAACTATAGTGCCAAGATCAAAGGGCATTGGAAGAATAGCCTCAAGTTTGAACACTTGCTTCTTCGCTCCTGGCTGACTGAGCCCTGTTTTCCTCATTTGAACAATGAGGATGATGGAAAATACCCCGGAGGGTTATTATAAGAAACAGAAGTAAAAAATACTTGGCTCAAAATAAATGCTCATTAAATTTGAGACATTAAAATGTCAATAATTTTTGGAGAGACACTTAACTTATATATTCAAGGCACTATGTTGTGAGGAATCAAAAAGTAATCGCACAGAGTTCCTACTGTAAGAAAGTGGGAGGCAGGCAGCTAAGTCGAGGCGATGAAACACTGTGATAAATTGGGGTATTGTAAGGCAGCAATAAGAGGTACATAGCAGAGGGTGATATAAGAAGAAGATATTAATATCTGTTGGAGCAGCTTAGTGAGGACCCCTTGGATAAAGTGACAGCTGAGCTATTTCTTTTAATAGGTGAGACAGCTTTGGTCAAGAGAACTTAGGTCTAGGGACTCACAGACGTACTGCGGTAAAATGAGCAGACACACCAAGATGAGGCATCCCGGTGCCCCGGTGCGGAAGCGCTAACGAGCTGTCTGGAGCAGGAGGGTAGCGTGTGTGGAAGGAGGTGGCTGTGCAGACCTCTGCAGGACCTCTCCTCGGGCTCAGCCAACAAGGTGCAGCATCGTTTCTCACTGGCCAGGTCAGAGGGGGCCTGGGTTCGCATGGGGCAAGTGGAGCGGACAGCTGGCAAGCATGCCAACCAGAGAGAGGAAACTTAATTTCCTATCCAATCAAGGTTCACCGCCTTGTAGAGAAGGAATTCTAGTTGGAAAGCCAGATGCCCTCATATAAAAGCAGGGGGGAGATGCGTGGAATCAAAAGATGTCTACAAAGCAAGGGAAAAATTGGAAGTTGTGGGGGTGCTGACTCAAAAGAATCATTTGCAATCAATTAGCTCAACCTAAACCTGCAAGACTTTCCTGAGGACAGAAAGAAACGCTCATCTGGAGAGTTCTCTCTTTACAACAAAGGCTGCGATGGAACCAGAAGGGCAGTGTTATGCGGTGAGAACGGGCTGGCTGTGGAGACGTTCACCCTGGGCTCTGAAGTCTGGGTCTTCCCCTGACTGGCCATGAAAACTCAAACCGTCTTCCCTCGGCTCCTGTCTCCATGCGTATAACGTGAAGATAATACTCATATTCTTTGTGATATGATAGCACAGCATAACCGTGATATCATAATTAAGCATTCAATGAGAAGATGTTTAGAGGAGATACAGGTGTTGGGATGCTGGTGTAGTACAGTCTGCAGCGTGGTGTGAACTCCGTGTGCATTCTCACTGGGGTGCAACCTTGGTGACTCTGGTGTTAGACCCTGATGTGCGTCTACCCGCCTTTCCAGATTCCTCCGGTCCACATCCCTATCTCTGCACCCTCCCAGTACATCCTTTCAAATTGCAGCCCACTGTAATTGCGGGTAGGCATGCCCAGGAAAAAGCAGCACAGTGGAGGGGGAAAGACAACAGATTTAAAGTCAGAATTCATAGATTCTTACGCTGGCTCTACTGACTACTGAATGAGCGAGTTTGGACACATTACTTTTTTGAGCCTCAACTTCTTTATCCGAAACAAGGGGCAAAGAAATGAGACAACACATGTGAAAGTATTTGATAGAGTTCAGGTACTTTGTTGTATGCATAGTGAATGATAGGGAAGGAAACAAGAAAACCAAGCAATTCTTGGTCACTAGAGATGGAACACTGGCTTTCTTGGGGTGGCAGAATGTGATGGAGGTGGGGCGTAAAGACTCACGGTAGCTCAGGAGCAGCTGGGGACAGTCCCTATGAAAAAAGCTACGGGTACTCTACCTATAAAAAACACGCAGATTTATGCACAACGTTTTACCTACATTTTCATTTGGTTCACAGGACCCTGTTTATGGTTTGTGGGTCTCAGTTTAAGACATGATAGTCTCGGGCTAGAAAGAACATCGAAGTCCTCGTGCTTAGAAACACAACCCAGCACTTCAGCACTGCATTAAACAGTGACATTACCAACAGAAAGCACAACAGTGTAAAAAAATGTGGCATTAACATATCATAAAAAGATACTTGTTTATAGTATAAGAACCAAAAACAAGAAGGGAGAGTTCACCCTGTTCGAACTCAACCGGGGGCATGTGCAATGGGCACCTCAAGTTCCCAATACCTTGTGCATGTTTGTGAATAACCATGAAAGCACCCCACAGACGGGTTTGGGGGCTTGCAAATAAATTTTAACAAGGAGGTGAATTTGCAAATGTAGGACCCACAAACAATGAGGACTGACTGTAGGACCGTGGTTGGCTTGCTGGGAAATGGATGAGCATTTTTAGAAGACTGATCTATACCCACAGCTTTCCTAACTCCTGCGCAGTGCTCTTTAGTGGTTTACATTCCGTGCTTATTCTAAACTTTGTCCCCAGCAGGCTGCGGTGTGAGACTTTTCTCTAAACTTGCTCACGTGGTGCTGAGAGGCTAAAAGGAACGAGTGAGCAAAGCCAGACGCATAAGCAGAGAAGGTTTTCCACCCAGGAGCGTTGCTCGGGCAGGCAGCCTGCTTGTGTTTCCCGGAGACCTGTACACTTTGGAGCCTGGTCCTGGCCACTGTGCAGGGGTAACAGGGTGACTCCTCTCCAGTGAAATTTATCCCTCTTCCCGCCTCACCTGCACCTCCCGAACTCCCCTCCCCATGAATACAATCCAAAGCCATTAACACAGTTTCTTTTCTGACTTGTCCCGAAGAGCATAATGCCTCCACGGGCGATTTTTAATGAAAGAGCAGCTTTACGTTGTGTTTAAACCAGAATTTCGATCCTCTGCGGGCAACTAGATTCCAAATTTTTAATGAAAATTGTCAGAAACAGGGATTTTTATAAAAAGCCGTTTGAGAAAGTCAGTGGGTCATGGAAAATAGGACTCAGCCATGCAGCTTGGCCGTGCTAACGGAAGTCTGAGAGAGGAATGATTGTATCTGAGGCCTGGACTGGGGAGGGGGTGGAGCTCAGTGCTAGGCCCCGCTCCACCGTGTACTCACTTTGTGGCTTTGGGCAAGTCTTCTCCCTCTCTGTGCGTCCCTTCCTTAAGTGGAAAATGGGAGGTTGGATACTCTACAGGGTACCTCAGCCTCAGCATCCTAGAACACGAGAAAGATCAAACGAAACCTAACAATACTCTACCTGTATCCATTCACTTATCAGAATAGTACTTTGAAGTATGTTTGGATACCTAGTTTGTTTCTAAGAAAATCTTGCTGAGGCTAACAATTTTAGTTTTTTAGAGTTTTTAGAATTTTAGAATTTTCAGGGACTTTCAGCCACCATCAGTGTGCTTTAAATATCTATACTTACATAGCCATAGTACTCCGGGCAAAAAAAGTCTTCATTTCTCAGCGCTGCTCATCTAACTGTTGCCTGCCCGTTCAGACTTGCTTTTCCTCCCACCCCTGACCTTCACCATCATTCACCCTACGTCAAGCCATGCAGACTTTCCTTAGCTGCCTCTCCACATCAGACCTACTCACCTCGGTCTCTCTTTGTAAAACTCATTCTCCCATTAATTCCTTTAGGAGATGCTTATTTGTTCAATTTTTAAGAATCCCTTCCAACCTCATGTCTTCTGTGAACTCTTTCAAGAACTTTGCCAGGTCCACCTGACTTCCCCTACCCCACCCCAGGGGAGAGTTCCAGCAAAGGTCTGGTCACTCTGGTAAACTTATTTGTCTACACACCCATCTTCCTCACTGAACTGTGAACTTCTTGCGCACATATGTGACTTCTTGCCTAACACCAAGAAAAGTATTTGACACGTGGGAGTCACTTAGGAATGTTTGATGTATAAATAATAAATGAACGAATGCAAAATAAAGACCATCATTATGGGTGAAAAACTGAAGTGTGATTACTTCATTGCTTGTGCAAATTAAGGTGTCATCCTCAACTCAGCACAAGCCCCGGGTGCCGTGAAGAATGTGGGCCTAGTACTGCAAGGTCTTCCCATTTTTCAAGAGAAGAATCTGATTTTTCATGAAAATTTTACAATTTCTAACATCGGCAAAGCAGGTAAAATCACTTAAAAGCTGGGCTGGCAAGTATCACGTAGGCTTCCAGGTAGGCAACCCGTCGGTAAGATGAAATACGCATCCTTTGCGTAAAACCCACGCCGTTGCGAACCGGTGTGTGCCTGCCTGTGTTCCCAACCTTATTTATTACCCACTCTTGATAATCACGCCAGTTTCAATCATTCTTTGAGAACAACTCCCACTCTGTAAGGCTACTGCATCCACTTTTCCTGTGAAGGGCTTTTCTTTCGCTCTTCAACAGGAGAAGTTCTCTCATATTTCGGCATCCGGTTCACACGCCTTGTCTGTTTCCCATGAACGCTCTGTAGAGACAGAGACTCTCTGCCCTGGGACGTGATGTAATTCTGGGTGGACTTCTGTTAAATTCTTGCTATTATGTGTTATAGCCACTTGTCTGTACGCTATTCTGGAGCATTCTTTTACTTATTTTTTTTTTAATGTGTTGACGTTCTCCGATGTGCCAGGTACTATGTTACGTTAAGGACTCAGATGTGCACTCAACATTGTTTCGGTCCCCATGGCTCGCTCACAATCGAGTAAGAGGGTACTGTGTTATATTTCTGTCTGAATCACCAGCACCTTGCACCAGGTAGTAGGGCTCAGTAAAGTCATTAAATGAGTCAAGTTTACAATGCTAACTTTCTGAGCATTTATGATAAACAATCCATTCTGGGGGAAGCAAAATATGTACTGTGTTGTCTTGCACATAGTAGGTTCTATGTAAGTATTTGGAAACATAAATAAGGCGTGAAGCCCCCTGGGTTTTTTATGATCTGCTCAAATATCTATATGATTATAAATAGAGTATCTATTGAATGCATGTGTGTGTGTGTGTGTGCGTAATGAAAGTAAAGGTTGCACTTGAAGTCCTACGTAGAAAGTAGATTATGAGTGTTATAAAAGTTTAACGTAATGAAAGGTGACCACGGGGTGAGGCAGTTAAGAAAGGCTTCGGTAAGGAAGCAGGTTCTCAGTCGTGGATTGAAGGACTTTCTGTGAGCCATGGGTGATGCGCAACGGTCTCGTGTCCAGCCGGGATGTAAGCTCATGAACACTGGGAACTTTTCCGTTGGCTCATCGCGGTTCCCACACCGAGCACTTTATTTTGCACGCAGTACACAATCACAGAGGTTTGTTAATGAAAGAAAGAATGACCCTACAAAGTAGGTCATTCCATTTTACGAGCGGGGAAACCACAGCTCAGGGCTGGACAGTGGCTTGCCCAATGCCCAGGCTAGTGGCCCCTGGACCGTACCATCAGCAACCTCTGAGAATCTGTCAAGAAGAAAAATTCTTCAGACATGCAGAATCAGAAATCCAGGTGGCTTCAATTAAGGCAAAGTTTGAGGCTGACCTATCCAGGCTAGTAAGTGGCAGGGTTAAAATTCTAAACTGTGGGCTGTCTACAACTGAAGAATTATTTAGGATTAAATTTTCTAAAGTTTATTTTGTAAAACATTTTCTGCCTAATGTTAATAAATATCACTCGACAAAATTAAAATTTCCACATTCCAACATGTTTGAGGAACGCTCGTTAAAGAGGTTTTTTACTATAGAGTTTCTGAGACTTTAAATGTCATTATATCATGCATCCCTGAAAAGAAAGTACCCCTTTCCATTCTAATATGAGACAATATGACAGAGTGGGCTCTGGTGTTTGACCTCTTATATTCAAAGTCTTTACCATTGACTGTTTTGTAACCTTGGACAAGGCTGCTGACAGCTCCGTCTCTCAGTTTCCTAATCTGTAAGTGGACAATAATAATTCCTGCTTTATGGGGTTTTTGTGGATAGTAATTAAGATAGTGCAAGTGAAACAGTTATCATAATGTCCAGTATGTGGTTGGCTTACAGTAGATGTTAGACATTACAGTTATTCTTAATACTATCAGTATCTTTAAGAAAATACTGAAGATCAGCTCACTCAACACTCACATCAGCCCTTTCTAGGGTGTCTTCCTACAGTGGCTAGAAATCTAAAAACTGCATTTGATAGACGCCCTTCAGCTAAGATTCAGTATTTGGCCTTGTTGATGTTAAGGAAATGTACTTAAACAAGTTTTAGAAGGAAAAAGAGGCGATGAAATGAGGTAGCCCGGAGGGTGACTGAATCTTCTGGAAGAGAAAATGGAGAGGTGTTCGGGTCTTCGGGTAATTCGGGCAGAAGCTGCAGCGTCGTCTTGGCATCCTGAGCGCCCTTTGGCAGGCGGTGGCCGTGTGGCCCTGGGGGCTCTGCTGGAGTCTCACCACTCAGAGTGTGGTGCAGGGAACAACACGGGCATCCAGAGAGCTTGTGCGCAAAGCAGAAGCTCAGGCCGTGGACTAGACCTACGGAATCAAAGTCTGTGTTGACCAGATCCCAGGAGATGTGGGTGCGTGGGGAAATGTGAGAAGCACTCAGCAGAGTCCTGTGAGCCGCACTTAGCGTGTGGCTGGACATCCTCACGGGCCGCATTTCCACATTTAATAATCGGTCGTGAAACACCGTTTCTCTAAAACTCCTTCTGCTCAAATTAGCTAGCGTGGATTCTATTATCTGCAACAGAAAGCTGACGTCTTCTGGGGGGGTTGCTCCAGGGACACTTCTGAAAGTGCTTTTGTAAAACGACGGGGACTTAAAAGGCCACTGGGGTGATGTGGAACCAGACTTGAGGTGGAAGTCCACTCTTGTCCCCTTGGATCTGTCGCTCATAAAGGCGGAAGGAGCTTTGCGTTAGCAAGTGTAAAAATCCTCCACTGACAGAGCCAGATTATGTTTAAAACAATCTGGGAATTCTTAGCACAGGCACTAATTTGTTTCTATGCATTTTGCGTAAACATTTATTTCTCCGTTCAGGAACCTACTTCATGCGTGCACGTTGTCTCGGTTAGTCAGAGCAAGACGCAGAGGTCATGTGTCAGAAACTGGCCTAAGCCAATTGGGTTAAACACACATCTGGGATTCCTTCTGACGGAAAACAGTAGGTTTAAAAAGTTCGGTATAAGAGACCTTCAGCTGCTCCCTCCTAGTCTTGCTACTGGGTTATTCTCAAAATTAATCGCAGACCAAATCCTTCCCTATGTATAAACATTCCTTAAAAAAAAACGGATACATCGTTATCAAGCGGACACCAAAGAGTTCACACATGCATTTTCTAAGGTCAGCAAAGTTCCAGCTCTTGGAATTTTCAGGTACCGTAAACAGAATTTGGAAGAAAACTCTGAGGCCCCCGAGGCGAACTTAGCAACTCTGCAGAGGTAGGACTCTGTGACCCTGGGAATCCAGCGATGGCTGTCCAGGGCGAGAAATGGCGGCAGGGTCTGTAGTCCCCGCTGGTTTTCCGCGTCCTACACGTGCAGGAGTGGAGAGAGTGCAAGTGTGGGAGGGTAGAAGAATCTCTCAAACAGTTTAGCTAATTCTTGCAATTCTCGTGCATTTCACCATCAGAAGCCCCTCTTTAACATTTGTCTTGCTAATTAGCCAACGACCAGTGTCACCGATTGAAACATTTATAGCATGCACTTTGCTGAATAAGATCCTGAAATCGATTCTAGCTCTTGTTGTCATAGCTGCTTCCAGATCGCAACCTTTCCGATGTGATGCCAGCTGCTCACCTGTGCAGCGCATCTTCTTGATTAAAATGTCTGGCGGGGCTTCCAGGTTATAGTTTGGACGTAAGGAACGTGCACATAATTTTACATTGTTCATGGTGGCTGCGTTATAGGCATTTTAAAAGCGTGGAGGTGGGTTTGTTTAGACAGAGTTCTCGATTAACAGGAAAACCAAGTCTAAGCCCTATAAAGAATTTATTGATTCATTCCTTCACTCATTTATTAGCGAGCCCTCTCCTAGGCACTGAGGCCCAGAGAAAAAAAGATAATTCCTTCCTCGCGGAGGACAGAGTCTGCCGAAGAAAACAAGCAGCGAAAGCCATGCGGCAGCTCCTATGCCAGGTGAGCCCTGGGTGCTGCAGCCACACTGACGGTGTCTGGAGAATGACAGGGTGGAACGAGGTGGGTGCCATCCCTGAGGAAGTGACTTCTTCGAGAAATGCACATTCAAAGTGAGTTTTAAGGATGAACAGCAGTTGGCCAGTCCCTGCAGGGGGGCAAAGGTAAGCTGTGGTGGTAACGTCTAAGTAACAGCAATACGCTTTGAAATCCACTTTGGAAATGGAGAGGCCAGTAAGATTATATTCTTTCCCTTCCCCCAACTCTCAGGCTCTGCTCCCGTTAGGGGTGTGAAGGAATAAAAGGAATTTAGATTATTAAGCTCCAGGAACTGGGGCTAACTGCTTTCAATTCGGAAAAATCAAAGAATCATGGAGTTTTAACTGCTGTGCCAAAGACTCTTCAGCAGGTGTAAATCCTTACTACACTTTTGCCATCACTGAATGAATCTTTTTCCCCTTTCAGAAGAAAGTAAGGCAAAGGTCTGCATAGCTTTTTATTGTTTTTGTTGTTTTCGGTTATTTCAGGTATCTAGTTCCTCCTGCTTAGAGTTTCATACAATGTATTCCTCAAGACTTCCTGCTCGAATTCCTATTCTGCTACTTACTAAGTAGCAGGAGAAAGTGATTCAACTTCTAAACCCCCAAAGAGGTCATGATATTGACCTTATTTATTATAAGAGTTAAATTAAGTAGTTTATGAGTGCCTAGTCTAGTGTCTGTTACATAGTGGAAACACAATACATAGTATCACAAGAATGCTGTATTATCAATGACATTAATAATAACATTTTTAAATTATAATTTCTGCTGTCCATCATGTTGCACAGGTGAGCAGGGAAGGCTCATTTATGGTGGTAGGTTTGGCCTCAGCCGGGAGTCCTTGAGCTATTGATCCATCCTGGCCATTGAGTTTCCTTTTAGCTTTGGAACTGAACTCACAAAGTCATCCTTATACGGGGGTGGCTCCATTCAGCAGCTCCAGGTGAAGATGGTCTTCGGCATACATCTTCAGGCTTCCCTGCTTTCAAGCCCACCCTCCGTCTGCCATTGCTAGCAGCCCTCCTCAGCGTTGACCCTTCCTCCCTGGCTTCCTGTGCTCAGGTTCCGGGTGTCACCTGCAAGAACTTCCCCCCACTGCCTCCCTCACCGTCTTCCAAACCCATCACCTATCCACGGATAGCTGATATGAATACCACCTTCCTCCGTCAGCCTAGTATCCAGTCTTGGTTGTGAACAAACAGCGTGGCCTTGGGCAAGTGATGTCAGCCCTCCAAGCTTCTATGCCTCGGCTGTAGGGCGTGTATCAAATATGCATTTCAAAAACTGTTGAGGTTCAGGGAGTTGATGCATGTAAAACATTTCGTACGGTATGGGTACATGGTAGGTGCTAAGGAAATAGGTGAATGATGTAATTTTTTAATTGTTACTATTACATATTTCTCTGATATAACTTCTCTCCTGACTAATGGGGAAAAATAAGTACAGGTTTGCTCTTTTGAAGTTGTGAGGAGAAAATGGCAATCTACGTATATTCTCTGGTCTTCCATTGGATCATTGGCTGATTTCACTGGATCCTTAGAACCCCTCCTAGAGATCAGAGATCTGGGGTCTGTATCCCCCAGCCCCTTCAGGCATGGTGTCAGATGTGGGAGCCCTAGCACTCGGGTAAGCTTGACTGATTACAAGCCTTTGAAAGACAGGAAAACAAAATCATAAAATACATGGGTGTGGGCAGAACCTGGAACTTGATAAAAAGTGGTCCTTGGAAGGCAGTTTAGTCCTTGGTCTGGGGCTTAGAGTATTTTAAGGAGAAAGTTCAGACTTCAACCCACTTAACCTGCCAGAATCGATAGCAGCCGTACCAATGTGAGGGTAACCCTTCCTTCCTCCCGCTCTCTGGTGGAGGAGGGGAGCAGAAGAGGTGGAAGAGAGGGTGGTATTGAGTGTTAACGAGAAAAGGGCAGAGCGGGCCTCAGGCCTGAGAGAAGAGAAGCCTTGGCATTAACTAATTCCTTGCTGCCAGCCAGCCCCGGAGGCCTGGGAGAGAAGCAACAGTAAGAGGCAACCCTGTAAACAGCTAGAAGGACACTGGCTGCGGGAACCGAGCAGATACAGGGCGTGAGCCTAAGGCTGCGGAGGCCCAGAACATCCCAGACGGAACCGGATGTGGGACTTGCCCTGACCGCAAGCTGCGAGGAACATGGAAACTCCCCTCCGTCTTTGTGTTCCCTACCACCAGGTGTAACGTATTTGTGTGCATTTTGCTGTGCAGTCACAGTCACTGTAAAACCCACGTTCCGTCATTTTCCCAGGTTGCTGCATTTTCACAGGGCTTGGAAAGGAGGGGTGCAAACGTCCACAGATGACCCGACCGAGATGGCCCCAGCAGAGGTCCCTTCTCCTCTGGAGGTTAGGTTGGGTGCCAAATAATGTGGAACAGAGAGAGTAGACACAAGACATTACTGTGTTCTAGACAGATACATTCTTAAGAATTTTATAACAAGCCTCATAATGACCAGGTGTTTTAGGTATTATTACTCTCGCTTGAAGAAATGGAGCTGCTAAGGTAACAGATTTGCATAGGATCACACTGCTAAGCAACAGGGTCCAAACTGCCATCTGGTTCCAAAGCCATTGTCCCCCTTTTCCTCATCAGGCCACATTTGTAGTCCAACCTCCGGGATGCAAGAGTCAGAGAGTGGTAGTGAACCTGGTACAGCCTTCCCTTGGCAGGTGGTGTTAAAGTACTTCATCCAGTGGAACCCCTCTCTTCTGGTGCGTAGCGCTTCCTCTTTCTTCTCCTCTTCCCTTTCCCCACTTTCAGCCCATGTGAATTTCAAGGAAAATGAAATCCACATGTTTTTGATTCATTTGCACTTAACTCATCAAAATACGATTGTGAGAGAGAGAAAGAGAGAGAGAGTAGGATTGCAGAAAAGCGAGTTTTAAAGCCCTCTTTTCCCTTGGAAAACAGGATGTCTACTCTGGCCAAAATCATAAAAATTTCAAACTTCGAGCGTTAGGGTTCAGCTTAATACGTGGACATAATGTGATCTGAGGGAGCTGTAATTTCAGACTAACACTTCGCTGCAAGCCAAGTGTGAGAGGATATGAGGCCACATTAGCACTATCAGATGAAGGCTTTTAGGTGTCCAGTTAAGTACATTTCTTCTATGGCTATTGTCATCATAAAAGATATCGACACTGTGGGTAAAATAACATTCATATTTTAGGACTGGAATAGATGCCAGAAGTCATATTACTCAAAACTCTCAGTTTATGGATGAGAAAATGAGGTCCAACTAGGTCTGGTATGTGCTCAGGTCACAGAGCCGACCTAACCGCCCGGGGCCTGCACTCCAAGCTCATTGCTTTTCCCCTTGGCTTGCTATTTTAAAAATGCCTGTGACATTCAATTACCTTTACTAGAAATATACCTAAAAATCTTTTCAAAATACATACCACCTTTAATTCTGATGCTCCACTAAGATTTATTAAAAAATAAAGAGTGTTGGCCTGGCTGGCGTGGCTCAGTGGATTGAGCACCAGCCTGTGGACCAAAGGGTCGCTGGTTCGATTCCCAGTCAGGGCACACGCCTGGGTTGCAGGCCAGGTCCTCAGTGGGGTCTTGTGAGAGGCAACCGCACCTCGCTGTGTCTCTCCCTCTCTTTCTCCGTCCCTTCCCCTCTGTCTAGAAATAAATAAATAAATAAATAAATAAATAAATAAATAAATAAAATTTTTAAAAAATACTATTCCCTCTATCTAAGGGGGTAAAACCTATTTGTACATCAGCATAAAAAAGACCCTCATTCACTTGCAAAAATGACCTTGAAACTCACCTACAATGGAGAATATCGGAGATGATAGTAAATGTTTCTTTACATAAACTAGGTAGAAAACTAAAAGTAAAAATAACCAATCTATGTCAGGTACCTTAAACCTTGTCAGGTTTCAATAATAATAACAACAATGTTAATTATTAATAATTCAGACATGGTAAGCATGTTCTGATTATGTAATCCCAGGCAAGAATGAATTGTGTTAAGCCTCAGGATAAATCTCTTTTTAAAAAAAATTATACTGCATTTATGGGGTGACATTGGTTAAGAAATTATATAGGTTTCAAGTGTGCAGTTCTCTCACACATCATCTGCATAACGTGTGTTCACCCTTCCAAGACCTTCTGTCGCCATTTACCCCCCTTTACCCTCGTCTGTTCCTACACCCCCAGTTCCCTCTGTAACTACCATGTTGTTGTCTGTGAGGCTTGTTCTTTGTCTTTGGTTTTGCTTAATCTCTTTACCATCTTCACCAGCTCCCCTCTGACAGCCAACCACCCTCCCCTCTGACGGCTGTCCGTCTGTTCTCTGTGTCTGCGAGTCGGTTCCTATTTTGTGAGTTAATTTGGCTCATTAGATTCCTTGTACAAGTGACATCACAGAGCATTTGTCTTTCTCCGACTGGCTTATTTCACTCAGCGTGATAATCACCAGATCCGTTCACGCTGTCACAAAAGGTAGCCCTTCTGACTGGTTTATGACCGAGCAGTATTCCATTGTGTAAATGTACCAGCGCTATTTTGTGGACTCACCTACTGATGGGCGCTTGGGCCGCTTCCAAACCTTGGCTGTTGTAAATGATGCTGCGATGAACAGAGGGAGCGTGTATCCCCCCAGTTCGTGTTTTGGGGTTCTCAGATATATGCCCAGAAGCGGAATCTCTGGGTCGTATGGCAGGTTCATTTTTAATTTCCTGAGGTAACTCCATACCATTTCCCACAGCGGCTGCACCAGCCTGCATTCCCACCAACAGTGCACTAGGGTTCCCTTTTTATCGCATCTTCAGTAACACGTATTTTTTGTTGATGTATTGATGTTAGCCATTCTGATGGGTATTCAGTGATATCTCATTATGATTTTAATTTGCATTTATCTAATAATTAGTGACATTGAACATCTTTTCATGCATCTATTGGCCATTTATGTGTTCTCCTTACAGAAATGTCCACTCAGGTCCTTTGTCCATCCATTTCTAAATGGATTGGGTTGTGTTTCTTTCTTTCTTTTCTTTTCTTTCTTTTTTTTTCTTTTGGTGGTAAGTTGTATAAATTCTTTATAAATTGTGGTTAGTAACCCCTTATAAGATGGGAGTATCCTTGGCAAATATATTCTCCCATTCAGTGTGTTTGTCTTTTCATTTTATTGATGGTTTCCTTTGCTGTGCAAAAACTCTTTAATTTGATGTAGTCCCATTTGTTATTTTTTTCTCTTTTGCTTCCCTTGAATGAGGTGATGTACCAGAAAAAGTATTGCCACAAGGAATATCCAAGATTTTTCTGCCTATGTTTTCTTCTGAGATTTGTACAGTTTTGAGACTTACACTTAAGTCTTGAATTCAATTTCAGTTTATGCTTGGGTATTGTGTGAGTTGGGGTCTAGTTTCATTTTTTTTGCATATACCTATCCTATTTTCCCAACACCATTTATTGAATAGATTGTCTTCACCCCATTGCATGCTCTTGCCTTCTTTGTCAAATATTAATTGACTGTAATGGTGTTGTCTACCTCTGGGCTCTCTATCCTGTTACTTTGATCTGTATGTCTGTTTTTATGCCAGTACCAGGCTGTTTTGATTACTATGGCTGTGGCTGTTCAGGGTCTTTTGTGGTTCCCAATAAGTTTTTGGAATATTTGTTCTGGTTCTGTGAAATATGCCATTGGTATCTTAACAGGAATGGTGTTTAATCTCTACATTGCTTTGGGTAGTATGGACATTTTTACAATGTTAATTCTTCTAATCCAGAAAAATACAGTATATGCTTCTATTTATTTGTGTCTACTTCAGTTTCTTCAGTGTCTTATAATTTTCTGACTTTTACATCTTTAACATTTTTACATCTTTTAGTCTTGTACATCTTTAGTTAAATTTATTTCTAGGTATTTTATTTAATTTTGATGCAATTGTAAATGGGATTGTTTTCTTAAATTCTATTTCTGATAGTTCATTATTGTATATAAAAATACAACTGATTTCTGGGTATTATTTTGTATGCTGCTATATCACTAAGTGTTTTGATCAGTTCCAGCAGTTTTTTGGTGGAATTTTTAGGGTTCTCTATCCATAGTATCACGTTATTTGCAAAGAGGGACCATTTTGCTTCCTTTCTAATTTGGATGCCTTTTATTTCTTCTCGTCGGATTGCTGTGGTAGGACTTCCCGCACTGCCTTGAACAGGAGTGGTGAAAGCAGGCATCTCTGTTTTGTTCCCAGTCTTGGGAGGAAGGCTTGCAGTTCCTGAGCTGCTGGCTGTGGGTCTGTCATTCATGGCCTTCATTACACTGAGGTATGACCCCTCTGTTCCTTCTTTGCTCAGAGGTTTTTTTTTTATCATAAGTGGGTGCTGGATTCCATCAAATGCTTTTTCTGCATCTATTGATATGATCAGGAGGTTTTTATCCTTCATTTTGTTTTTGTGGTATGTCACATTTATTGGCTCATGGATATTGTGCCAACCTTGCATCCCCAGAATAAATCCCACTTGATCGTGGTGTATGGTCTTTTTAATGTATCACTGAATCTGGTTTGCTAATGTTTTGTTGAGGATTTTAGTATCTATGTTCATCAGGGACTTTGGCCTATGATTTTTTTTTGCAGTGTCTTTATCTGGTTGTGATAGTAGGATAAAGCTGACCTCATAAAATGAGCTTGGGATTCTTTCCTCCTTTTGAATTTTTTGTAACAGTTTGGTAAATATAGGTGTTAATTCTTTGAATGTTTGGTGAAATTCACCTGTGAAGCTATCCAGTATAGGACTTTGTTTGTTGGGGGTTTTTCATTACTGCTTCAATTTCACTAGTTTTAATTTGTCTATTCAGATTTTCTGATTCTTGCTGATTCAGTTTTGGAAAATTGTATGTTTCTGGGAATTTTTTTTTTGGTCCAGATTGTCCAATTTGTTGTCATAATATTTTCTTACAATTCTTTGTATATCTGTGGTGTTGGTTGTTACTTCTCCTCTTTTGTTTCTGATTTTGTTTATTTGGAACCTCTCTTTTCTGTTCTTGATAAGTCTCATTGTTTATCATTTCAAAGAACCAGCTCTTGGTTTCACTGATCTTTTCCATTGTTTTTTTTTTTTTTTACCCTATTTCATATGTTTGTACTCTCATCTCTATTATTTCCTTTCTTTGACTCACTTTGGGCTTTGTTTTTCTTTTTCAAGTAACTTTAAGAATAAAGTTAGATTGTTTATTTGAGATTTTTCTTTTTTTCTCCTTTTTTTGAGATAGGCCTGTCATGCTATGAATTTCCCTCTTAGGACTGCTTTTGCTGTGTCCCATAGATTTTTGGATTGTTGTGTTCTCATTTTTATTTGTTTCAAGGTATCTTTTGATTTCTCCTTTGACCTCATTATTATCCATTCGTTATTTAGTTACATGTTATTTAGCCTCCATGTCTTTCTTTTCAATTTTTTTCTTGTGATTGATTTCTAATAGCTTCATGCCATTATGTTCAGAGATGAGGATTGATATAATTTCAATCTTCTTAAATTTATTGAGAGTTGATTGGTGCTCTAACATGTGGTCTAGCCTAGAAAATGTTCCAAGTGCACTTGAAAAGATGTATATTCTGCTGCTTTGGGGTGAAATGCTCTGAAGAAATCAATTAGATCCATTTAATCCAATGTGTCACTTAAGGCTATTGTCTCCTTGATTTTCTATCTGGAAGATCTATCTGTGGATGTCAATGGGGTGTTAAAATCCCCTACTATGACTGTGTACTGTTGCTCTCTTCCTTGATGTCCAACAAAATTTGTTTTATACATTTAGGTGCTCCCATGCTGGGTTCATAAATGTTCACAAGGGATGTAGCCTCTTGTTGGATTGCTCCCTTTATCATTATGCAGTGACCTTCTTTGTCTCTTATTCTGTGATTTCTTTCTCTTTTTATTCTTCTTAAACAAGACCCTTCAACATTTCTTATAATACTAGTTTGGTGGTAATGAACTCCTTTAACTTTTTCTTTGGGAAGTTCTTTATTTCTCCTTCAATTTTAAATGTTAGCCTTGCTGGGTAAATTAGTCCTGGTTGTAGGTCCTTACTTTTTCATGACTTTGAATATTTCATGCCAATTTCTTCTGAATGTTTCTGTTGAGAAATCAGCTGACAGTCTTACGGGAGCTACCTTTTAGGTAACTAACTGTCTTTCTCTTGCTGTTTTTAATATTCTCTCCTTGTCTTTAACCTTTGCCATTTTAATTGTGATGTGTCTTGTAGTGTTTCTTTGGGTTGATCTTATTTGGAGCTCTCTGAACTTTGTGGACTTCTGTGTCTTTTTCCTTCACCAGATTAAGGAAATTTTCAGCTATTATTTTTTTCGAAGAGGTTCTTGATCTCCTACTCTCTATCTCTCTTTTCCTTCTGGTGCTCCTGTATGTAGATATTGTTAGTCTTTATGTTGTCCCAAAAGCCCCTAAAACTATCCTCATTTCTTTAATTTTTTTTTCTTTCTGATGGTCTGTCTGGGTGTTTTCTGTTTCCTTTTCTTTTAAATCACTTATTTGATCCTCTGCTTCATCCAGCGTACTCTTTACTCCTTCTAGTGTATTCTGAATTTTAGATATTGTATTATTCACCTCTGATTTCTATGTCTTATTTCATGGTGTTGAAGTTCTCACTAAGTTCCCTGAAGTTCTAAGTTCCTTGAGCACCCTTACAACCATGTTTTAAAACTTTATATCAGGAAAATTGCTTGCCTCTATTTCATTTAGATCTTTTTCTGAAGATTTATCCTGACTTTTTATTTGGAGTATTCCTTGTCTCCTCATTTTGGCTGCTTCTCTGTATTTGTTTCTGCATATTAGGTAGATCTGCTACGTCTCCCTGACTTGGTAGGGTGGCCTTATGTAGTAGGTGTCCTGTGGTACCTAGTGACATACTCTCCTTGATCACCTGAATTGGGTGATTCAAGAATGTTCCTTGGGTGGATTATGTGAGTTCTCCTGTTGTAATTGAGTCTTGATTACTATTGGCATGTTTGTGTGTGGGGTCCACCCTCAGGCTGGCTGACTATGCGTATCAACCACAACCACAGAATACAAGCTACTGTGCAGGTACTGAATACATGAGGTGGAATTCACCTCAGCAGGGTCTGGTGCCTGCCTCAATCTCTGTCTAGATATGCACTTGTGAAATTAGTTGGATCTTGCTCAGGTGATATCTGAAGCTGGCCACTGGGTGTGTTTGTTTTGGGGGCTCTTGGAAGGGACGCCAATGCAGATCAATGTCAGACACTGACAGAGCAAAAGGCCCAATGTACCCCAAGATTTCAAGATCTGCCTCCATCTGTCTATGCCTGCTGGCTGCCTGTTAGTCTCAGTCACTGAGACTCTGGTGGTTCGCAAGTTCCTTCAGGTGGTTCCTCAGTGAGTCTCCAGGTGGGTGAGTGGTGTTCACCAGATTGATAGAGGGTCAAATTCAACACCAGTGCTACATCTGAGGCCACTCAGCAAAAATCCCAGGGTATACCAAATCCAGCTGCCCCCACTGGGTGCCCACAGACCTTTATGGTGAAGCAGTGTCCCAGAGAGTCATCAGGGTGAGGCTAACAAGTTTATCAGGCCCAAACAGACTAAGATTTGGCTATGGATAAGGAAGGCTCTGCATCAGTTGGGTGTGTGAGGGAATGAATGGTCCCTCTCTTAGAGCCACATAACTCAGTCTGTTCTAGATTCTTCCAGGACCTAGGGTAGGGCCACTGGGACTGGGCGGGTAAGGCTAGTGTATCTTCCCATGAAAAGGAGCCAGCAGTCATGTCTGGGGCAGGTGGGGCAGTGGCCCCTGACCCAGAGCCGCACAACTCAGTCACTGACACCCCCTGAGTCTGCCCAGAGCTCTACCCCCCAATTCAGAAAGCTGGCTCCTCAGCATGACTGGAGCTCTGCAAAGTGGGGCCACAGAAAGTTGGGAGAGTAGGTCACTGGCCTGATACCGTAGGAGGGGAATGTTCTACCCGAGAAAGACAGTGTTTGCAGTGTGGGAGAGGAACTCAGCGTAGGAATCCTGTGGGCTGTCTCTTTACCTATTTCTCCAGAGTCCCAAATCCCAATCTCCCCCCATACAACTTTATTCCACTCTGCCCTTTCTTTGCTGGAGCCAAGAGTAAGTGCCTGTGAACGAGATTTTGTGTGCTGGCCCTATAAGAGGGCACCTGTGTGTGTCCAGCAGACTCCTGTCTCTCCCTGGCAGACAGAATCTCAGCTGATTTTCACAGCCAGATGTTATGTGGGCCCCTCTTCCTAGCGATGGTGCTCTGTGCTGGGAGCCTGGTATGGCTGAGACCCCATGCTCCTCAGGGGGAACCTCTGTGACTCACATATCCGTCTGGAATCTCAGCTACTGCCCACGGGAGCAGGGCCTGCCCTTACTGCCTCTCCAACCTTCCTGCCAGTCTCTATGTGGTTTCTTCTGTAAATCCTTGGTTATAAGACTTCTGTTCCACTAGTCTTCACTCGGTTATTCTGGTTGATTGTATTATATTTTAGTTATAATTTCAGTTTGGTCTTGGGAGGAGATGAATTTACCTTCTACCTACTCTACGGCCATCCTGGATCTGAACAACTCAGGATAAACATCTTTAAAATGGAATTGATAGCAATATTCACTTCATGGAGTGTTATGAAGATTAAACAATGTGCAGAAAAAAGGATGTACATAAGCTTGTGCCTCAAATAGGCAGAGCAGGACATACTGACTTCGATAGCATTGAGTGCCTACAAGTTACCAGCTACCTTGCCGAGCAAGTTACAACAATTATTCTGTTAATTTTTATTTTTCAATTACAGTTGACATTCAATATTATTTCATATTCATTTCAGACATGAAGCATAGTGAATATTTATCTTAATCTTTATAACCACACTATCAAGTAGCCATTATTATTATCCTCGTACTATATGTTAAAAAATCCGTAGTTTAGAGAAGTTAAAAAGGAGCAGAAGTTCCAACCAAAACCTCACTTCATGGCCTAGCTCTTGAACCACTGTACTCTCTTTCTAATTAACACATTAGACATATTCATTTAGATGCCATAATTCCCTTAAGATGTAGGTATTATAATTTCTATTTTATAGATGAAAAAAAAAAAAAAAACCCTGCAGCTTATAGGGTTGAACACATTGACTAGCTCACACGGCTATTAAGCAGCAACCAGTATCCTGTTTTCGGATTCCAGGTTCTGCGCTCATTTCAGCATGGCCTGCTGCTGCGTAGGGAAAGGTTCATCAAAAACATGGAGTCCTGGAAAGATTGGAAAAAAATATTCCAGGGATTGGTCCGGGGTTAGGAAGTGGATACCAGGCTGGAGAGCGTGAGCCGTATCTGCTGTGGCCTCCTGCGGAGCCGTCCACAGCTGTTCGCTGCCATCCCATCTCCTGACTTGAGCCACAGGGTTGTTAGAGTTTCAGCATTTTATCTAAATGTGATCTTCCCAGGAAAATTGGAGGGGCTTCTGTACTTCAGCCACCTTGTCTAGCCCAAGTCTTGTTGGAGGGTTTCTTTCCATGGCCCCCGAGTACATGTCAGCCCCCAACATGAGAGCCTGTTTCCCTGGGACAGTTTCACTTGCAAGAACTGTCAGAGTATTTTAGCTTTGCTACCATTTTCACTCTTGCTTGCTGGATGCCTTGTTAGTAGGAATGGGGCGGGGGTGGGGAGCAGGGGAGGCAGGAACGTTCATTTTGTTCCATAGCTTCATTAAATGAGTATTTATGGAGTGTCAGGCCAGTGCCAAGAATTACGAATGCAGAGATAAATAAATGCAAGTTCTTTTGTCTTCTCCTATCCCTGTTCCAATCAAAGTCCAGTCACAAAAGCAGAACCCAACCAGGATTAATGGGGAAGATTTAACATGGTGAACTGGTGAAAAAACTGTTAGGACAGCTGCGAGGTTCAGCCTGGAGATTAGGAACTAGGAGAACACGGCTTCCAGCCTTGGGGGCTGTAGGGAGCAGAGGAGATGACGGCGTTGCCAGAGTGTCAGAGAGCCGGACGCTGAATAGAAAGTGGGAACGCAGAGGGGCTGCCACAGGCACCGTGACAGTAAAGGAGAGGCAGATACGGTTGGAGATGCTCGACCTTGGGAACAGAGTGAGGACAGAAAAATGCAGGCATCGCCCCTCCTCCCACTCCCCAACCTCCCATTAATGCCTCCCATTGCCAAAGTGAACTGGAGCCAGTTGGCATGACAGCCTGGGAACTGGAGTTTCACAGGGGTCAGCTCCCTGCGCTACAAAGCCCAGCTGAATGGCTAGCAAAGTCCGGAAACCTCCCCTTTCTCTTTTCTCCATCCCTGCCACTCCTTCTGTCCCTCTAACTTCAGATCATGAGACATCGAAACAGCATGACAGGGTCCAAAATCTATCCCAAGTCTGACTGTAAATTACTCGGCTAGCTGCCGTCCAAATCCAATGCAAATGTCTTACCATGCACACTCAGCCCTCTCTGATCTAGATTCTTCCTGCTGTTCCTATCTCGTCTTTCAAAAATTCCCTAATATCAACTATCTCCTATGAAACTATGGTATGTACACCTTTTCCTTCTTGGCTACTTTCCTTTGTCTAGCTTATTTCCTTCTCTTTATGAATTTCCCTCTTTTCTCAGGTTCTCTCATGTGTCAGAATTTGTGAGAAAGTAGAAATAAGACATGATCCTTGCTCTCAGAGTGATTCTTGTGTCTTCCTCCCTATGGAGACCTAGATCTGGGTAAGACAGGACATTTACATAAAGCACGCAGAGCAAGAAGAGACATACGGCTAACAACTCAGGTCTTGAGGTTGTTTCAAAGATTAAACTAGGGAAGTCAGGTTCAAAGATCAGTTTCAAGAGGCAAGCACAAATCAAAAATCAGAGATGAGGCTAGATGTAAGAAGGTAGGTCATCATTATATGGGACCAAAGCAAGGGAGCGGAAGGGAGTTGAAGACACTCGTCATAAGTAGGCTAGAAGTAGTTTGAGCTCATCTTAGTTGATCCAGCTGCATGATGACTTGGTCTGTTTTGAAGACAAAGGGTTGGCCTCGTCATTTATGGGGCAGTACAGAGAGTTTGAGCATGCGTATTCCTTTGAGCCAGGGGTTGCCTAACTTTTTCTAAAAGGAGCAGACTGTAAATGTTGCATGCTTTGCTGGTAACACGGGTTCTCGATACAACTACTCAACCCTGCCACCTCGAAAGTAGCCATAGACAATACGTAAACAAGTGGACACATCTGGGCTCTATTAAAATTATATTTGCAAAAAATTGGTATTGACCTGTGGGCTATCTTCTGCTAAGCCATCAGACCCGTCTTCATGCCTCACAGCTGGCATGTGTAGGTGAGCCTCTTGCAGTCTTACATGGGCCAAAGGCTCAGTCCTGAGACCTTGCCTTTCAGTGCTTTGCACCGTATTTGCAACCTGTTCCTGATCTCCTGATCTTCACTTTTTACCTCACCCATCACTTAGCTTTTCGTTGCAGTTGTTGTTAATGGTTTCGTCGCATCCCTTAGAGCTGATGCTCCACACTGCCTCTCCAGTGCAACATCCGTTTTCCCATTTCACAAATCCCTCTACCGTTAACTCCATCTATGTTTGTTGAACTTGCACTAAGCATTCAGAATTAAAACAGGTGCTTTATGGTTTTTAATCTACATTGAAGAATTTGTTTACATGAACTCCGCGTGATAGCTATGACTACTTCTATTCAGCAAATGGTGAACTAGAAGCTGAAAATTTGAATACTTTATTCAGGAATATAGCCAGCGGTGAACATAGCTGGAATTTTAAAATATATACAGGGGTGGGCAAATGTAGCTTTACAGTTATGAGTACAGGAAACACAGAGTTTATTCTTGTATCATTATTTATTAATCATTGTATTACTTTCCATATGAATAACTGTAAACCTAATTTTTCCCACCTCTGTGTTTTAAATGTGAAACACATTTTTCTTCCACTATATCATCAAATCACATCTTTTTACAAGAGAACAAAAGTTTGTCAATGAGATTGATATGGTTCCTCTACAAAAATCAACAGTGGTGTATGGAGACAGACGGTTCAGTATAAATGAGACAGTGATAAGCTGGGAGTTGTAACTCGAGGGCACAGTCCTG
Source organism: Anoura caudifer (assembly GCA_004027475.1). Taxonomy (NCBI): domain Eukaryota; kingdom Metazoa; phylum Chordata; class Mammalia; order Chiroptera; family Phyllostomidae; genus Anoura; species Anoura caudifer. Next base: position 118,490 of record PVKU01002418.1, read on the forward strand.
GCCCCGCCAGACCTGGCTGCATGTCACTTGCTTCTCCAAGACTCTTCCTTGAGCCCCTGGGTCCTCTTGTATGTACCTTTTCTTGACTTCTATTAGAATAAGTTTCTGTGATGGTTGTAGTTCTGCTACTGTGTTGAGAAATTATATAAAACTATTCATTTGATAGTCATCCTTAGGATTTTTTTCTTAATTACAATTTATATTCACTATTATTTTGTATTAGTCTCAGGTGTACAGACCAGTGGTTAGACAATTATATATTTTACAAAGTGATCCCCATGATATTTTCAGTAGCCAGCTGGCACCATACAGAGTTATGTGCCTACATTGCCAAATTTCATTTTTCTTTTTTTAAGTATATTATATTGATTATGCTATTACATTTGTCCCAATTTTTTCTCCCCTTTGTCCCCCTCTGCCCTGCACCCCTTGTCCCAACAGCATTCCCCCACCTTAGTTCATGTCCATGGGTTGTGAACATATACGTTCTTTGGTTTCTCCATTTCCTATACTATTCTTAACCTCCCCCTGTCTATTTTGTACCTACCAATTATGCTTATTTTCTGTACCTTTTCCTCCATTCTCCCTTCTCCCCCTCCCCACTGATAACCCTCCATGTGATTTCCATTTCTGTAATTCTATTCCTGTTCTAATTGTTTGCTTATTTTTTGGTGTTTTTTAGGTTCAGTTGTTGATAGTTGTGAGTTTGTTGTCATTTTACTGTTTGTACTTCTTGATCTTCTATTTCTTAGATAAGTCGATAAGTCCCTTTAATATTTCATATTATAAGGGGGTGGGGGGCTCTGCCCACAGGCCTCACCCCCCACCACCACCACAGATGAGAATAAGTCTACCAAGACATGATCTGCTTGGGCAGGAAAGGTGGCGGATCTCTCAAAGGAGAAGGGCCAAGAGCCTTTTCCTCAATGGGCTTTTATTGGGTTTGTTTTGCACAGGAATGCAGGCTCATTAATCATTGTCAGGCAGTAAGGATCAAACAATAGATAATGTACAAAGGACTCTGAGGGCCTATTTCGAGTCAGGGTCAGATAGCTAAAGAGCAATAAAACTTTGAGGAACAAACTCACTTCTTGCTTGGACCCTTATTTAATTGAGAGCATTCTAAACAAAGCAGGTTTCACAGGATTTTACATATTCTTTCTTAGGCCTGATTGCCCTAGGGAACCCGCCCTTTCCAGCACAGGGCTACACCCACCACCAGCATTGTTTCAGGCTTAAGTCAGGCAGGGTAAGCCAGGCAGCCAAGAGATTATGAGACTTCTCGAAGACAGAATGAGGACTCAGACTATGTCAGGATAGCCAAGGGACCAGGGTCCATCACCCCATTTTGCTGTCCCCCTCCCAAGTCCTTCCTTGGGGCCTCCACATGATCGTGCCTGTCTTAGGTCATCCCCCCTTGGGGAATCTTGCCCATCATTGGCTAACCGATCAAGCATTGGGGGCCAGTTATGGATGAAGTAAAAGGAGCATAAGTGGTGCTCCTGCCAGGGAGATAAGCCTTGTCTCCTTAGTGGCACATGGTCTGAAGGTTGCTCACTCAGCCTTAGCCATGGCGCGGTTACAGCTCCTGAAACCAGGCAGGGCGGTTCCCAACATAAGGGCTTGGTGATGATGAACTCCTTTAACTTGTCCTTATCTGGGAAGCACTTGATCTGCCCTTCCATTCTAAATGACAGCTTTGCTGGATAGAGCAATCTTGGATGTAGGTCCTTGCCTTTCATGACTTGGAATACTTCTTACTAGCCCCTTCTTGCCTTTAAGGTTTCTTTTGAGAAATCAGCTGATAGTCTGATGGGAACTCCTTTGTAGGTAACTTTCTCCTTTCCTCTTGCTGCTTTTGAGATTCTTTCCTTATCTTTAATTTTGGGTAACTTAAGTATGATGTGTCTTGGTATGTGTCTTCTTTTATCCAACTTGTTTGGGACTCTCTGAGCTTCCTGGACTGGCATGTCTATTTCCTTTGCCAGGTTAGAGAAGTTCTTTATTATTCATTCAAATTACTTTCCTATTTCTTGCTATTCCTCTTCTCCTTCTAGCACACCTATGATTTAGTTGTTGGAACATTTAAAGTTGTCCCAGAGGGTCCTCGGCCTCTCCTCATTTTTTTGAATTCTTGTTCCCTCATTCTGTTCCAGTTGGATGTTTATTTCTTCCTTTTGTTCCAAATTATTGATTTGAGTCCTGGTTTCCTTCCCTTCAGTTGGTTCTCTGTGTATTTTCCTTTATTTCACCTTGTATAGCCTTCACTTCTTCCTTCATTTTGTGTCTGAACTCAGTCACTTCTGTGAGCATCCTGATTACCAGTGTTTTGAACTCTGCATCTGATAGGCTGCCTATCTCCTTGTCACTTAGTTATTTTTCTGGAGTTTTGATCTGTTCTTTCATTCGGGCCATATTTTTTTTGTCTTAGCACCCCTGTAAATTGCCAAATTTCTAATCAACTTTAAAGTTTATCAGTGTCTATATCCTGCTCTTCAAGGAGATGTGGACCTGAGCATGTTTTATCATCTCTCAAACAATATCTTACCCTAACCACCATTATATTGTCTAATTTTATAGATCCAGCTATTTTAAAAACTTATATAATATTATTCTTCTTGCTTTATCCTATTATATTCAATACTTATTTAGATTGACCAATTAGTTTGCCAATTTTTACTTTTCTTATACTTCTTATATCAAGTCCTCATGGAATTTTGTTTTCAGCAAAGCACCATAGACAATAAAGGGAGTATGAAGTAATACCTTAGTGGTTACTTTGTTGCTTTCTACATCTCCTTTAAAAAACTCCCCTTTTCTTATTGTCAAGCTTGTTTGTTAAATTCCTTTTTGAAATCACAATATTACCTCTAGTCCTTATATTTAAAATTTTCTGTTTTGGAGAACTTGTGACTCTTCTCACATGTATTAATATATATATGCTATACGTTGTATATGCAGGGTTTTTCTCCTACATTTGCACTGAGCTGTGAGCTTCCCATCTGGATTGTCATCTTAGTAAAATTCTCTCCCTTTCTACATTCTGTGCTGCCTCTAAGAGTCAAGTGTGAAAATTATGTTTCCCAGAATCCTTTGTATAGTTTTTGACAATGAGAAGTACTCCCAGAAGATTTAGAACGTGAAAAAAAATGGCTCTCCAGGCGTAGCCACTGCAAGAAGAAGCAAGAGCCCTGAAAGCCAGCAAGTGCCTTCCACAGGGCCTCCCGAGCAGGGGCCAAGCCGGCTTTTTCTGGAAAGAACCAAGTGTAAATATTTTAGCCTTTGCAAGTCATATAAGGCCTCCGTCTTCTCTCTTGCTTCCCTTTATAAATATAAAAAACGTGCTTGGGTGGCCAGCAGTACAATGGCAGTCCATGATCCAGGTTGGGCCCACAACGTACCATTTTCTGACATCTGCTCTGCAGATTCTTCCACGTTGGGCACCTGAGCTTACGGGCAGCAATCTTCCTGTTACTCCTGCTCTTCTGGGTCCTTGAAGCCAGCAGCGGCCATCCCGACCTTGTTCCCCAAGTCTTTCCCAAGGCTGCGAAGATTCTAAATTCCCTAAAGTGGCTCCTGGTTTCCTGGTCAAAGCCTAGGAGGTACTTTAACGGTTGTCCTTGACCAGACACTATAGAGTTTGTTTCCTCTACGTGGGTTTTTGTGTCAGTTTCCAGCATTTTGGTTTTCCAACAATGATAAGGCAAGTCAGGTCCCCTCATGACAGGCACCATTTTAGTAGTCCATCGCCTTAACCACTCAGCCACCTCATCCCACATATAGGCACAATTTTAGAATCCCCATTTCATGCTGTGGTTCTGCTCTCATTCAGGATACCCAGGCTTTCCTCTGGCCATGGTGTCCTGCTACCTGCTGGAGATGCTCAGATCCTCTTTCATGGACAGAAAGGCTGGTCTAACTCCTAGGTCCTTGCAGAGATCCTAGCTTCAGGTCCCTGTATAGTGATCTGTGCCTTGGGACCCCAACCCTTCCCAGCATGAGCACTGAAACTTCAGTTCCTGAAACTTCTTTTAGACCTAATTCCCCCAGGAGCAATTCAGCTTCAGAATCCACTCACCCCTGGGGTTCCTTCTAAATTTCTGGCATAGATTTTCCTTCCTTGCTTTGTCATTTGTTTGTGTATTTAAAAATGTTTTGTTCAAAGTTCCTATGAGTTTCAACTGTGAAGGGATAATTTTAGTAGGTACTTAATTAATCTACCCTGTTGACCTAGAAATCCGATGTTCACATCTAGGAAGTCAGAGGGTTGTGTTCAGTGATTATCAGAGTCCCTTCAAGCACTCTGCTGTCTTAAGTTGCTACATCTAGGCACATTGTGTGCATGTATAAATATTGCTACCAACAGTCAGACACATGAGCTTGCCCCAGTGGTTATTTATCATCGAAAGACTATTGATAGGAGGTTAAGCCAGCACAGAGAGGGGGAAAATGTGGCCCATAGTTTGCATGCAATTATTAAATTCATCAATGCCAGTGAATCCAAAAACCCACATCCACCTCATCTGTTGTTTACCATGGTACCATTCATTTGAGGAAAGCAAAAAAAAGTGTTAAATAGCACAAGGCAAGCCACTGCTGATACCTGGATTCTATGTTTTCCATGTGTGGCAGCCCCCAAGTAGGTAGGTTAGAGGCTATTTGTAGCAGAAATGCTGATTGCGCAGGTTACTCATTCTCAGTTAGAGAGTTCATTCTTTAATTCATTCATTCATTCATTCACTCACCATGTATTAACTAGACATTCCCCAGGTGCCAGGCATTGGGTTTGCTGCTGAGGATACCAGAGAACTCGGGAAAGTCACAGCTCTGCTCTTACAGGGGAAGACAGTCACGGAACCTGTGTTACAAGGTTGAGTGACACTAAAGATTAAGTAAAGGGTGTCAGGGGAGTGTATAAAAGGAGGAGCTCAACTGATCTGGAAGGCAAACTTACCCAAGTGCAGTTCTGGCTGAGACCTGAAGTCTTTCTCTAAACCAAGCAAAGATGTCCCCACGCACATGGGAACCCTGGGAGGCAACTGGAGGGCAATGGGTAAAGTGGCACAGAGACAACTCTCAGACGGTCTCGTGAACTCCATTAGGGATTTGGGCTTTTCCCCAAAGGCAATGGGAAGCCACCAATGAATTCTAGGGACAGAAGAGGCACCATCGGATTGAAAGGTCCCTCTAGGTCCTATGTGGACAGTGGAGATGGCGAAGTGAGTTAGAAGTCTTCTGTAGTGACCCAGGCAGTAGCTGGTGATGTTGTGATCAAGGGTAGTGACAGTGGGAAGGAAAACAAGTAGGTAGATTTTTAGGAGGTAGCATGTACAAAACTTGGAGCTTGCGTAGATATAGGGTTTGAGACATGTTTGTGGTTTTATTTACTAGGGAAGGGAACTGAGAGAGAGAACAGAGAGAGAGAAGAGAGGAGAGAAGACAGAGCTAGGTTCGGCTATGGAAATGACATTACTGGAAGATACAACAGCTTTGGATTTTAAGAAACCTAATTTTGAATATAAATTCTGCCACTTCCCTGCTCTGTGCATATAGACAAGTTATTTAATATGTCTGAACCTTAATTATCTCATCTATAAAATGAATATCAGCTTTCAATGTAGTTAATATGTTCAATAAAGATTAAATGCACAATGTCTATCATTGAGTAGGTACTCAATAGGTGAGATTTCTCACCTAGCCTCTGGCTAATCAGTCTTACCTGTCAATTCACAAGAATTCAAGCCTGGGGATCAGAAAACTGGAGCTGCCCAAGCTTATTAGTAAATTGCTAGGTGACACTGGGTAAATGACTACCCCTCTTGGTATCTCAGTGTCTTCCTACGTTTGATGAGAAAGTCAGCCTGAATTTCTGAAGCTTCTTCCCATTTCATAAACTAATGATATTGCAGTTGGAATGTCTACAGATCTCAGAGTGTCTCCCAATGTCATAGCACCCTCTGGAAAAATGTTTCTTGGACGCAGGATTGTGAGGGATGGGAAAGCAACAGAGAACTCTCCTATTCCTTCTTCATTCAGGACAACGTGAATCATCTTCCCAGACGCAGCCCCCCTTTACTGACAGCAGTGACATGTCAATCGCCTTGACTGTGCCCACACTTCAGTCTCCTTGTCAGGTCTCTGTAACGGGAGATATGTATATTGGTTTCTTAAAACCAGCCACTCCATGGAATGGGAGCTCCTGCAAGAGAAACACACGTGAAAATGGAGAATGCCGCGAAGTTGTCTTTCCAGGACAGTGCAGTGAAGCAGGGATCTGTTTTTCATTATAAATGAGGTTGTTTTCCTCGATGGTGCCGGCAGCCTTACGTGTAGTGTTCTAGAATGACTGCACTGCTGCCTCCAGCGATGCTGTTCCGGTCCGGCCACAACCCAGAGATCACGTTTGAGAGCCGTCATGCGTAAAACCTCAGCCTCCGGAATCAGACAGTCCTGAGTTCAAAATGTGGCACCACTATTTTCTCTGGAAAAGTAATTTAACTAGTCTAAGCTTCAGTTGACTCATGATAGCATAAAGATAATAATTGCGTAGATTTCTTGCGAGAATTAAGTAAGAGAGTGCAAGTAAAGGAGTTAGCACAGTGCCTGGCACGTCATGCTGCTGTCAGTAGTGACCGAGCTGCGGCCCGTAAAAGATTCAAGACGACGTTCACTGCGGAATCGTTATATTAACTGAAGGTGCTTGGCTAAGAGAGAAGAATGCTCGGAGATTAGCCTATAGGTTTGAAAAGACTGGAGAACTATACTGAGGAGAAAGGGACATGGTGCTCAACAACCAGATGGATAGTTGGATGACACAGCTTTTAACGGCCCTCTTGTGTCTGCAGTTCGGGGACTCAATGGACAGTCTAGAAATGAGTTGCTTTACTTGCTCTTCCATTTAGGTAATATTTTCAGGACACATATGATTTTCATCAGGAGTATGAGGATACAGACATAAATAAGATATGGTCTTGGCCCTCAAGGAGATCACAGTCTAATCAGCTATCAGAAAAATCATAAGATAGAGAAAGTCAGAAGACCTGATTTCTATTTTCAAATCTACATTCTAGCACTAGTTTTTTTTGTGCAAGTTACTCAGCTTCCATAGACTTTAGTTTTCCCCTCCAGAAAATGGTGTTCGGTGAGCCCTAAGAATGAGTTATTTTGAGAAGCAAAATAAGTAATAAGTATGGAGAACACATCAAAATGCAATGGAACACGTGAGCATCAGGTGCTGAGACTTTTCTTGATTTTCTCAGAATTACTAACAAGACCTGAAGATGGAAAAAGGCTCTTTTGAGAATCCCCCATTCCTATCGGAAGACAGAGAAGCACTGAACTTGGGAGGCAGTGTACTCCCAAGAGGGCCTTCCGAGAACCCTTCCCAATTTCCTGGTGGGGGACTGGTGTAGAGAGAGGGCGTCACAGTACACGGAAGTGCCAGTCTCCCCCTTCCCCTCTCCGAGTGTTTCCCTTCCTGAAGCACAGAGGAAGAGGGCCCAAGAAAAGTGTTCATAAAGATTGAGGATGCTCACGGTGCCCCTCCACTGAGCTGGGGACTGCTGCTCTCACAGTTGCTTGGCCAAGGAATCAGCAGAAAGCCCAGAGCTGCAGGTATAAGAAAGACAGGAGAAGATAGTGGAGCTGAGCGCCGAAAAACAAGCAGCCAGGATATGTGAATTTTTCTGAGCTATTTCGCCGGCAACCCTGAAGCAGAACTTTTAGTAAGTGGAATACCCCCAAAAGCTAGAGGGTGTGTCTGGGATGTCCTTGATGGAGTGCTGAAGGGTGGGAGAGGAAGCGAAGTAGAAACCAGTAATTTTGAGTCAAGCTGCTTATACAGGGGTGCTGTCTGCATACCGAGATGAGCTTAGTGGTCAGTCAGCGTAGAGAAATACCACAATCCAACCTAGAGAATCCAGCGACCTCCCCTAGGACGGTCACTTTACAGGGGAGGCTGCGTTCTTTCCTGCTTCCTTCACGTCTCCCCAAATATTATATGGGAAGCACAGGGGAAAGGAGGGCGAGGTGACACAGATGCGAGTTGACCATGGCTCCTGCCTTCAAGGACTTAGAACTACTAGTCAAACCTGCATGAGGTGAGAAGGAAGAATTGCAACAAGTAAGAGATTGAAGTTTCAAAATGAATGTCATGGTCTTAAAAAATGGAATGCGCCCTGGCTGTTGTGGCTCACTTTGTTGAAGCATCATCCTGTTAACCAAATGGTCACAGGTTCAATTCCGTTCAGCGCTCATGCCTGGGTTGTGGGTTTTGTCCCTAGTCCCGGGCATGTACGAGAGGCAATCAATTGATGTTGCTCTCTTTCATTGATGTTTCTCTCCCTCCCTCCCTCCCTTCCTTCCCCTCTCTCTAAAATTAATAAGCATGTCCTCTAGTGGAAAATTTTTTTAAAGTGGAAGGAGATTTTCTTGGTAAACTGAGAGTAAATTGAAAGCTCTGGAGTGTAATTAAGGTATGATCTAAGGAACTTGCATTTTGCCCTAAAAGGGGGACTTAACAGAATGTTGTTGGTAAACGTTAAACTAAGAACAATACTGTTTTGTATTTGTCCGTCAATGCATGGAGACATCTCACTAAAGGGATCGCACTGACCACGGCCTCACAAATGGAAAAGGCCATCACGTGACCCCTGGGACTCAGATCTCTACCAGAAAGGACCCCAACAGGAAGCCGACGGTGCACACTTAGAAACTGAGGAAAATTTCAGAAAGGGATTATTTACAAAGATGTGTTTAGAATTCGTGGAAACCAAGAAAAGGTAGAGCAGTGCTACCGGCTGTTTTGCCAGCTGGGAGCTGTGTCGCCGTGAGGCCCGCAGGGTCAGGGAGAGGACGGGGCTCCCACTGTGTGGACAGGGCCCCCTGGCGGAAGGATGGCCTTCAGTGAAGGACGTGACCCTCCCACGGCCGCCCAGCAGGGAACCTGCCGCTGGTACCCATTCCAGTCGACTTTCCAGGGCGGGTGGAAAGCGAGGGAGTGTGGCTCCGGGAGGGCAAACGAGAGTGGTCCGCCCGTCCCCGGCTTTTCCCTTTAGCTACTCATGCTGCCTTGATGGAGGCCAGTGGAAAGCCACCCTTCCCAGGCACCGTTCTGCCGCACCCCAGATCTTGGCAGCTGCCATCCACGGAGCTGCAGGTGTCAGATACATTGGCTTCGCACAGCCTGGAGGCACTCTCCAGGAATCCATGAAGGGGAGGCATGTTGATCTGTCAACTGCCTTCACCCCTCACCTACTGGGGTCCAGAATAGCGTTTCTGTTGTTTTAAGTCTCGGAGAGCTCTGATTCAGGGGTGTCCCTATTGACTTTTTTCCAACCCTGCAAACCCTTTAGGGAGATCATGTGACTTCCTGCACCTCCCTTTTCCGGTCTCTCGGATAGCTGGGCCTGGCTTAGGAATTGGGGGAGAGAGCCTTCCCTATATTCCAAAAGGGGACAGGCCCTGTGTTTGCTCCTTCTGCAGGCCAAGTGTCTTGTCTCCGGCGGGATTTCTTGGGTTTTCCTGAAATCCTGCAGCGCTTAATTTAGTAACTTGGATAAAAAAATACCTATTTATAAATAAACATCTGTTGAATAGCAGAATAGGAAGTAGCAAAATCAGGTTTGTCCAGGTCCAAAGCTGTTTTCCTTGTTCCTTTACAGGATATTGCTGGGGCCACAGTTTCCTATGTCTCTATCAGAGGCCGTTGGAGAGGCTCCCTGCGTGACATCAGGGTGTTTTAGGCAGTGTCTCGGTTCGGACCCAGCCTAGGTCAGTAGGGCTTGTGCAGGTCGTTGGTACAAGCACAGTTTGTGTAGGACGCTAGGACAGGGCAGGGATCAGGACCTGTGAGAGGTCCAGGGGGCTCTGCGTGGACTTGGGTTCTCACCCTTACACCTGTGGCAATTCTGTAAGGTATCACAAGCTATAGCAGATGCTACACAGGTTCAGATGTTCAGAATTCTCCCAAGAACCCTGAAATATATAACTGACCAGACTTCTATTTGACATGTGAGTAAACCAAGACGCAGAGAGCCAGTATCAGGTATGTAATTAGTATCAGGGCTGAAATTCCAGCTCAGGGTAATCAGATCAACCCAACTCCTTAGGCAGAAGACCCTAAGCCTTCAAGAGATACCTTGATCCTCCTAATGTATTGGCTTCCCTAATACAGGCACACCTCGCTTGATTGCACTTCACAGATGTCATACATTTTTTAAAACACATTGAAGGTCAGACCCTCCACCAGCGAACACATGATGACTTGCTGTGTGGCAATACTCACAGTGTTGTGGTGCTTGCTTCACTGCAGTGCTGTGGAACCAAACCCACAATATTCTTGATGTGTGTCTGTGCATGTTTGTAATTGTTATTGTTTCAGTCTGAAGAGAAGCATTCGTTCCCTTCAGAACATGAGTCTGCCTGAGAAGGGAACTAGTGTCGGTTCTGGATGCTGGATCATGACCTAGGAGAAGACCCTGCCTTTCACGTCAAGCACTAAACCAGCCCCCTAGACCTCTTGGCTGCCAGTCCGGCGGATGCTGTCAGGGCTCCCTGTGCCCCGCCGCATGCCCACACCCCTTGCATCAGCAGGCGCACCTTGGCACACCCCAGTCTGCATGCTAGCTCTGCAGCTCTTAATTATTTCCAGAGGCAAAGGAGACCACCCCGCCCAGCACTCCAGGCTGGAAGTACCAGGGAATTCAGCTTATTTCCCTGTTGTAGTAGCTGACTTAATAATGTACCTTCTCTCCCCCATCTTCCCTCCTCTGCTGCTCTTCCCCGGTTACCTACCATTGTCTGTTTAAGTCTTTTGTACTTAAATCCCTGTCTTGGGGTCTGCTTCTGGGAGAAACGAAGCTAAGAATTAGAGCCATGCTTTTTTGTTTGGCTTTTTCCTCTGTGAGGAGATGCCTAAACTTCTCTCAAAGTAGCACAGTTGCTTTGGTTCTAAGGTCGCGTTCACAGAGCTGCCCTGTGGAGGGTCTGCCCAGGGAATTTCACCCCCTTGACAAACAGTGCGGGCTGGGTCCCCGCCACGGCGTGCTCTCCGACTCTGCGTTATTGCTCAGTCGGGCTCTGAAGACATTCCCACACGTTCATTCTGAACGCCCTTGCTGCCTCCTGCTTTTATCCCTCTAATGCCTTGTAAATGCCCCCACTTGGTTTTGAAGAATCCAGACTTCTAAGCCGTAAAGCCATTTTCCCGCCGCTGACAGCGGTTCATTGCTCAGACTCCGATGCCTCACTTTTTCTCGTTATGTCACGGATTTTCTTATGATGCTGGGAGATAAAGCCTCAGAAGTATCTGGTTTCTATTAAACGCAAGTCTACAGGATTAGAAGTTTCTGAATGCATAGTCGTGACTTGCACAGCACCGGACGCTGTTGCCTATGTCTGCTTTCGTATTCCTCCTGCCCCATTATGGCTCAGCATACTGTTTCCATGGGGAGGGAAAACTTGTGAATCGTGAAGGGAGCTGTCAGCTGATGCTCCTCATGAAGTACACTCATGACACCATCCTCCAAGTCCACATCCCTTTGCGGGCTGCATCACATCCTAGAGTCGGGCTCTGCATAGCCTCATCCGCTGCAGAGAGCATGAAGGAATTTAAAAGGGACCCTGCTTGGCAAGTGGAACGTGGCATCCATGGGCCATGGTGACAGATACTATGTCCACCCAAGCTAGCGGGATGTTTCCGGGGTCACTGAAGCTGGTAAACTAGCAGTTACACTTAAAAAGGGGATAAAGTAGTGATGGCATCACTGAATCTCTGCTGCTAGGAGGGCTATGGGGCTACCGACGAGGCTTGAGCCCCAGGAGCAGCTTAATGAGAGCGTTGGTTTCTCATCCGCATCTGGAGAAAGTAGACATGAGGTCCGGGCCTGCTCTACAGCATTGTACTAATTGCAGAAAGAGAAAAGGTGCAAGACCACCCATGGAAGCTTCCATTATAGCTCCCTTATCTTCATTTTGAAACTGCAGCATCTCATGGTTGTGTACTCTGGAAACATTAATTAACATTTGCATAGTTTTATTAGAAAAAAACATGAGAATATAGTGTTTAAAATAAATTTAGTTTAAGCATTATGTGTTTATCCTTACATCTCCACCGCAGATGTGGTTCTCAGGGTCAAGTTTTAATCTTAATTAACATTGTGTCCTCCACACCCAACACAGGAATTGCTATGGAGCACACACTGACCAAATTCAATTTTTGTTGAATGACTGAATATTAAGAAACCATTTGTGACCTCAGCACTTAGCATAATGTTCTAAGACACAAGTATTTATTAAGTGTATAAAATATTGCACAATGCAGGGACCTTGTTAGAAAATACAATAAGATAGATTCTTCATTTCATAGGGGCAGGAATGGATCTAAATTCAAGGAAGGGAAGGGGGTGAAATTTTAACGTGAGGGAAGGTCTGCTAGAGCACACCACAGTTACAGACACTAAAAGCGCAACAGAGGAGGCAAACACTCTTCTGCCCAGCCATCAAGCAGCGCTCTCCCCATCACTGATTTCAAATATTTCACAGCGAAACCACTAAGTGGAAACAGATCATCCTTATTTTGCAAAATACGGAAACAGAGAGGTTGAGCAAGCTGGCCTGCATCACTCCGTCAGCCTGAGAACTTGGAACAAGTGTCGTCATTTACAATTCCTCTTTCGGACCACCTAGTTTCTCATTCACGTATTATGTTTCCCTAAAGAGAGCATGCTTGAGAATACTTCGCCTGGAGTTTGCTCCAAGAAAGTTATTAACATTAATGCAAACTTTATCATGTGACCTAGGAATAAAAAGGGTAATAAGAGAAAATTAATTTCTGAAAAAAAAGAAGGTGATACGGGGTCCTTAAAAGACTCGGAGTTTTATTCCTGGCTCTGGCCCTAATTATTTGGCCTTGGAAGTAAATCATAGAACCCCTCTGAACCTCAGTTTCCCCATTTCAAAAATAAGAGGTTGTGGGAGTTATTCTCTGTGGTATAATATTGTTGAGTACCTCTAAGATTCTCCAAGTAAATTAGGACACATGAAAATATGAGATCTCGGGAATACTATCCAAGAACCATCAAGAGAGAAGGTAAGCCAAGTTCATAATGTGATTTAATCCTTAGAAGCAAGACCCAGCCAATAGCCAGATGGACTGTGAGTCCCTGTGTGATGTTTTCCTACTTTTGTGCCAACCCCAAAATGCTAAGTCATTGCTTTTGCTAGAAGGATATTTTCTTATTGCATTCTGAGGATTTGAGCAAATATTTTCATTTTGAGGAAAGCTTTGAGAACATATCCAAATTGAAGGTTAGGCTTTCAGGACAAGAGGAGTCTCCAGACTGCAAAATGAGCTCCCAGGTTTGGACAGACACCGCACTTGGAAGAGGGGGATCAGCATCTGCCGGGCTCAACTTTGTTTGACACAGCTCTTTCTGTCCGCCGAAACCCAAAAGCCTTTCAGCAAAGCCTGTGGGCACTGCGGTTACACTGGCGGTTCTCGTGTGAGGGGCAGACACTGACAAAGCATTTAGCTTCAGCCTTACGGTTGGGAACACGCTGAGGCCAATGAGCTGGCCACCTACGTGGAAAACTAGACATTCACTTCCTCTCTGGCTCAGCTTTTGCAGGGACGCCCGTCTAAAAGTCCATTTCTGGGTCCCTCTCCCTTTCCTTCAGCTGTGCAGCTCTTCCTCAATTGCAGTTCCCCTGGGGAAGGACAACATGCAAAACACCAGATCCACGAAATAGACTATTGCTTCCTGATCACCTTACGAACCTTTAAGATCTACCTACAAGATATGAGTTCCTTTAATTTTTTTTTAATGTATTATCATTTTAAGCACTTTCGAACACAGGTTTCCCTGCTATCTGAAAGTAGAATGTTCCTGTGAAAACTCAGGTAAGCCAAAATGGCATAAAATGAAGAAGCAACTACCTTTAGTTTATATGAAAAAAATGTTTTTAGCATTCCAGACCTCAAAAATAATCTACCGAATCATCCCAAATACACTTCATTACGCCCAGTTTTACAACAAGCATGACGCCCTTATGAAGTGTCTCAGGCTTTTCTGCTACCTGAGGACACATCCCGCTAACAGACGCGGGATCAGATGCAAGGCGCTGCTGATGCGCACAGACCCAGTTCAAAGCCAGGGCTGGTCGATGCGGCGGTGCTGAGTGTGGTGCCTAGGGAAGGGGCTGGGCAGGGCGGCTCCCAGGGCGGCTCCCAGGGCTCCAGGTGCGCACGGGCTCCTTAACGGCTCCGCCGCTAAACCAATGCCGCACGCTTTTCTCGTTCCACCTTTTTTTAAAAAGATTTTTAATTTATTTATCTTTAGAGAGGAAGGGTAGGAGAGAGGGAGAGGGAGAGAAATATCAATGTGTCGTTGCCTCTTGTGTGTCCCCTGCTGGGAACTGGCCTGCAACCCAGGCATGTGCCCTGATGGGGAATCAAACCGCGATCCTTTCGTTCGCAGGCCCACGCTCAATCCACTGAGCTACACCAGCCAGGGGTCGTTCCACCTTTTTTTTATGAAGGTGAAAACCCTCTTCAGATTTCTTCTGGTTATCGAAAACAGGTACCACATAAATGTCTTTCACAAAAGTGAAGTGGAGTAAGTGAACTTGCGAAAAGTGGGGGGGATTGTTTTTCTTGTTTCTGGTTATCCGATGGGAAGAATTGAAGCTCTAAGGCAGTAAACAGTTATGGTTTTCTCATACTGCTGAGTGAGAGGTGTCACATTTAAAACAACTCTGCATAGGCCTGGCTGGTGTGGCTCGGTGGTTTGAATGCTGGCCTGAGAACCACAGGGTCACTGGTTCGATTCCCAGTCAGGGCACATGCCTGGGTTGCAGGCCTGGTCTCCTGTAAGAGCTATGCTAGAGGCAACCACACATTGCTGTTCCTCCTCCCTTTCTTTCTCTCTCCCTTCCCCTCTCTCTAAACATAAACAAATTTTAAAAAAAAATACTCATTCATTAAAAAAATAAAACAACGCTGCATAAACTCATGCTTCAAAAGTGGTTATTCATCATTCATTGATGTATCTCGGAAACCCAAATAGTGCTTGGCGTATAGTGCGTCTTCATTAAATAGTTGCTGAATGGATGACTAGGGAAAGGGAAGGCATCTCAGGGTCCTTCAGGTAAAGTGCTAGAAGTTTATTATGCTGCTGCGGTTAAAGTTGGAAGACTGGATTAAGCAAAAACCAAGAAGCACATTTAAGGAGCAGGGGAAAATGGTGGCTGTGTTGTGTTTAATAATATTGTTTGTTCCTGTATAATTAGACTTTGAATCTGGGACAGGAACTTGACCCAGATAACTTGGAGGAAAAATAACGACAATAGTGACCTCAGTTAAGGATTAATTAGCTAAGAAGATCACTTGGTGTATTGAGATGCAGGGTCGAGGGAGATATTACAACATTTTTTTCGGAAGGAGTTGATTAATCTTTTCAGAGCCTTTCTCTAGCAGACAACAGGAAGCCCCAGTGGGCAGCACAGTTACACTCCCTGTGAAGGGATCCATACAGTCTACTGATCCCTTCAGATTCACCGAGGAAATCGAAAGCTTTTATGACCAAATTAGGTTAGGAAACTTTGTCTATTTCACAATCCATGATAGCCTAAGATTTGAGATTTGAGGTGTTCTGTAATAAAAAAAATATTTAATTTTGTTTAATCCAGTGTTTTAGTTAATATCAAAAGCCTGTTTTCTTTCTTTGTTTTAACATCTTATGCAAATACTCCTTTTTCGCTTGTGAATTTTTTCCTAAAACCCTCCCTCTTTCCTATATATCTACATATGGCCAAAATCTTATTAAATTAATTCTAATTTCACAGCTAATCTATTGATGACTTCTGGGAGAAAAATATCTCTGGCAAAGCTCCAAGCCAAGAATATCAAAATCCAATAATATTTGTTGAAATCTGCAGAGAGCCCAGTCATACTCTCAAAGAACATTTTACTTAATATTGGGTTGTGTACATATAGAAATACCTCTATTACATGGAAGAGGGTGGGAAAGATCATGAGAGAGAGGCCATTAAAATAAACACAGTTTAAAGATATACTAGGGTCTTAGCAACAGGAGGTAAGAAGAAGAAAGAAGGTACAACTGGGTACGGAGAAAGTTGGGTCAATTTTGGAAAATTAATCTGCCTCTAGGGCTAATCTTTCAGATGGTAGCCTGTGATGCAATGGTCAATACTTAGAGGGCCATAGAGGATGCAAGGTAGTCCCAACAGGCATCAGTAATCATGGGACTCTCGCCGATAAGGTGACAGTGGTGTTTACTCTTCAGTAAGTATTTACTAATGTGTGGTGGCTACTTTCTAGGGGTGAAAAGAATATTTACAGCTTCTATTCTGGAAACCACAGTCTAGAAGAAAGGAATAAGGTAGATGATCAACTCTTTCCTCCACGGTAAACAATACTTTTTCATAAGAGCAAATCCTCAGGCCTCCACATGGGATTTCAGGAGGCAAGTCGTACTAAAAGTCAGAAGGAACTTGACATTGTCAGCAATTCATTCTCCCATGTTAGGACCCCAGATTTAGGAATTTGAGAAAGCAGTCTTTTTAGAGAGCGAATTAGCAAAAAAGGTGTCAGCTATCAAGTGGGCACCGTGTTGGGTACCACACATGGAAGATCTCGTGTAATCCACACGCCATCCTTTGAGGTAGGTATTTCCCGGATGGGAAAATGAAGGGCTCAGGATGCCAAGAACCTTTCCCAAGGTTCCACAGCTTGGAAACGCCACAGTCCGCTGTCTTCGTGCAGTTCGATTTCCTCGATCCGTCAGGATAAGCACTGCAAATGCCAGCCAGCTGGAACGTCTTACACGGATCAGACAAGATGCAGACGCCCGCAGTCAGGGCAACCCCGATTCCCACAGCTCAGCTGGTGTATGCGGACGTGTTCGTGCTCACAAAGGTGCTAGCCCACGGGAACCTGTGCAAGGTTGGGCTTGATTCCAGAGCGCAGGCGAGAGGCAGGTAGAGGAGGATATACAAAATGAAGTCCAGCCAAAGGGTAAGTCAAAGACAAAAATAATTGTTTTACATTTGTTTCCCCCCTAAGCATACAGTGATTATAATGGACATATGATAACACAGGGTGCAGCAAAAGGAGGTTTACAATTGTTAACATAGAAGACAATACAATAATTAATAAATGATACAAGAATAATCTCTGTGCTTCACGTACTCTCAACCGTCAACCTGGATTCGCCCACCCTGTAAATCTCCATAGTGCCGTGGTAAACTATGGAGCACGGGCAGCCAGAAATCCCACTAGGACCGCATCCTTAAGAAGGGTCTAGTTAGTCCATTATCTAAAATCTAGAATCTAGACTCTCTATGTACCAAACTTTGTTTAGGCAGTACCCATCATTCACATTCAAGTTGTGAATTTTCAACATAATCTTTTAACCTGGGAAACAATGAGGATGAGGAAATAACTGAGCAAACCTGAATAAAACCTTTAAAACATAAACCATTAATTAACTCGATTCTGAAGAAATCTTTCTCTAAATCGCCCTATCTCTTTTTCTCTAGATCTGCTTCTTTTTAGTGGAATTTTGAAATCAATTTCTGGTTTTTCCTTATGCTTAACTGTTTACCATTAACCAGTATGACGTAAAACAAATAGGTAGCCCTTTCTCAATATGCCTCCTTTTTTTGTTGTTGGTTTCTGGTTTTTGTGGTGTTAGTGCTCTGCTGTGCGCCCCACAAGGTCTTGCTGGGTTTTGGTTTGTTATGGAACAACTGTCTGGGTTTCTATCTGTGTCTCTCTCTCATCACCACCTCTGTCTCTGCCTGCAGGTGCATCCATATGCACATCTATACTTTTATGTTTACCAGGCACACGAATGCACATATTGACAGCTTTTACTCCTTTTTGCAGCACTTGGTCAACTTTAAGCACAGTCTTTGATTCTCTTCAACATGCTTCATGAACTGTTATCTGCATGATTTCCACGTTAACTCCAGGAATCCTTTTTTTTTTTTTTTTTGTCTGTATAAATGTGCATCTTTCTGGCTTACCCTCCCTTCCTGCTAATGATCGGCTTGCTATGAAAGATACTGATTTTGCAGAAAGGGGTGAAAATGAAAACTGATTTCCCATCGGGCCATGGCGTGATTCTCCTCATGTAACCACCATTAAATGTCTCCTGGGAGCGGTGTTATTTTTAAAATACTTTGCGCTGCGATCCTATGGGGCACGATACCACATGGAGCCCCTTTTCGCTAACGGTAGAGCCCAGGATGAGTGCTTCCATAGCTCCAGGTGGAGAACTTCTCCCCCTGGGCTGGGATGGTGTGCGAGTAACCTGAGGGCTGAAGGGCTGGTGCCCATTTAAACTCCTGTCAGTATCTATTTCAAGGTCACCGCTTTAAAGCTCAAAGGAGAACCGTGAGGAGGAGGGTGACAGCTACTCATCCACAGAACTCCTTGAGCAAAACAGTAGCCACGCTGCAAACTGGACCCGCCGTCCTCAGAAGAAAGCTTAGTGATCTGTTTTCTTACCTGAGAATGACTCAGGGGCTTACCAAAGAATTCCTGTTGGCCACACTTAGTACCTTCTTTGAGATGAACTCTTTCTTTGAGGGTAACATTTTCCCGATCTCATTTCTCCCTTATTGACGTTTCAGTGTCCCTCACAGATGGGTTGGCCAGGCAGCATCAGTCCAGCATGACCCTTGACCTAGTTCTGTTTATACCAAGTATTTCAATGTAATTGCTTTTCGCTAAACAGTGAGGAAGCAGTGCAATGGACCAACATAGAGGAGTTCCTTCTTACTCAGGCTAATTACTGGACTTAAAAATGAAATAAAAACAACCGCTAGCAAATGATGAAAAATACTTTTTTTTTCCTTGCAAAATATCAGTGAGATAAACTTGGGGAAAGAATCAGGTATCAACTATATTTTTCTTTCACTGAAACTTAATCTCACTGCTTCCTAAATTGTTTTCCAATTCCAGACACATCCTCAAACAATAGAGATTGTCTCAGGATGGGAGGGGATCTGTGCCTGCTTAAAACCCCATTTAAATTACGACATCAGTAACCATGGGCCGGATTAAGAAGGTAATTTGAAAAAAGATCTATTTATCCCTATTCCCAAATCACTGTTAAGATGGTCAAAGGAATTAAAAATGGGTCAAAATGTACCGTAAAGCCAAGATAAAGAAAAATGCCATTCATATTCTAGACACCTCAAGGAATTTCTGGAGTTGGCGTAGAACAAGGGATGGGTCAAATCCATCCTTCCAGATAAAGACGTTCAGCGTTATAGTAGTAAGTAGAGAGATAAGTAAAAGGTCCTGGCGAAGTCCCATCAACGGCCCTAAACACAAGTGAAAGCTCATAGTGGGGGAAAGACGTATGAGACATAGAATGTGTTACCGTTACCCCTTTTGAACTGCGGACTGACGGCAGGGGCCGCACACCTCTGCGAAGGCCCCACGGCGAACACTGCAGGCTTCGCGGCCCGTGTGGCCTCCGTAGCAGCCCCCCTGCCTCTGCCGCGGCAGCGCCGAAGCTGCCGGGGATGCTCTGTGCACGGATGTGCATAGTTGTGTCCCAGCACGATTTCATTTATGGACACTGAGATTGGAATTTCATAGAATTTTAATGTCATGAAATATGATTATTGAATAAATTTGCTTGCCGGCCATTTGAAATGCTTCCCTAGCTGGCAGGCCATGCAAAATACAGCTGACGGGCAAGATCTGGCCCGCCTCTCTCAGCCTGCCGCTTCTGTCCTACGGCATGAAAAACAAGTTCTGCTTCCCGGTACTCGGAATAGCCCCGCAGGCACCGAGAAGGGGGTGACACGCCGCGCACTGAGAACTAGACCGGCAGAGGTCCGTGGTTTCCTCGGCATGGAGGCCTGACCGAAGGAAACGCTGGAAAAATAGTCTATTTCACAGTAGTTTCAACAAGTGCAGACGCGCACATATGGATGGTACAAACTATTTTGAAAAGCCGTCTATCAAAAAATAGACAAGATAAATACACAGGTTATAACCCATAGGAGTGTACAAGCTATTCGCAAAAGAATAAATACAAAAGACCAATAATATGTTGAGGGTGCGTGAGAACACAAGGTTAATAGGGGCCAGATTACTCTCACCTCGCTGGGGGCAGGGTAGCGTGCAATCACTCTTCAACAAGCCATTCTGCTCAGAGAAATTTGTTCTACAGAAACAAACAGTGATGTAACATACAGATTTATTGTATGGATGTGCTTCATTGCAATCTATTTATTATGAAAAACTGAACCAATTAAATGTCCAATAGTGGAGGATTGGCTAAGTATGGTACACTCGTCCACTAGAATTTTATGTGGCCAATAAAATAATTTATAGATCTTTTTAATATGAAACACCATTTATAATTTATTCTACATGAAGTAATCTTTTTAATATGAAACACTGTTTATAATTGAGTCTACGTAAAACAAATAGGTTGTAAAATATATGCATGTGGGTATGTAGTATGTGGTATGTAGTAAATGTGTAGATATGTTTATGGAACTGTGGAGCCAAGACTGGGTGGACAGATGCTAATAATTCACATTGGTATTCTCTGTGTGCGCGGCCATTGTACAAATGGATCTCTACAAAGATTATTGTTTTGCATTTTTTACCAAATGAAGAACATGGTATATATTCTTTTTTAACTGTGAGTTATCTATATTTTCATTTCATTTTTTAATTTTATTTCTATTGTTGACACTATTACAGATGCCTTCACTCCCCCCCTCCTTTGCTCCCCTCCACCCAGCCCCGGCTCCCCATCCCTCTGGCCATCCCCACACTAGTGTCCGCGTCTGTGACTTACGCAACATGCTCATGGGCTACGCCCTTCATGAGGTACTCTGCACTGCACAGCAGCAAAACTTGGACTGAGAAAGCATGTGAGGGTTGGCTCTGTTAGTACTTCTCTGGAAAGATTTTCTTTTGATTTATGTATTAAATGAACAGGCAAGTTTCCTGGCTTTTCTTTACCAGGAGCTTTATCTACTTTTTACTTTCTGCTGAGGGTGTAGTTCTTTGATGGTCTAGATTTACACGTGTACCTCCTGTTAAATTTGTAGATTTGCCTACACCCTGTATTAGTCTTCTCAGACTGTCATAACAAAATAGCAAGGATTGAGTTGCTTGAATAACAGAAAGGTATCTTCTCACAGTTCCGGAGGATGGAAGTCTGAGATCAGGGGGTCAACGTGCTTGGTTTCTGATGAGAACTCTTCCTGGCTTGCAGATGGCTGCCTTCTCCCTGATTCCCACATCGTGGAAAGAAACAGATCCTTCTCTTTTTTCCTCTTCTTTTTCTTTATTTTAAGGTTTCTATTTTATTTTTTTTCTCATGTGAGAAAGAGGGGAAGGGAGAGGAGAGAACGAGAGAAAAACGTCAGTGTGAGAGAGAAACGTTGATCAGCTGCCTCCTGCACGTGGCCCATCTGAGCACTGAACCCCAAACCCAGGCCTGACTGGGAATTGAACCAGCTGCCCTTTGTTTATGGGATGATGCTCCAACCAGCTGAGCCCCACTGGCCGCAGCTTTCTCCTTCTCACAAGGCCACCAAACCTATGAGATTAGGGCCCCACCCTTAGGAGCTGATTTAACTGCCGTTACCTTCTGAAAGCCCTGTTTCCAAATACAAACACAAATCGTGGGGTAGGACTTCAGCATAAGAATGTAGGGGGACAAAGTCCAGCGCATAGAATACCTTGCATTTTTACTCCCTGATTCCTAGGCCTTGCACAGTTATCAAAATGGAAACTTAAATTTACCAAATATTGCAGAACCCTTTTATCCATGATGAAAGCTGTATTCAGTGAAAAATATGCCTCACAATTTTTGTTTTCCCTTCATGTTTGGCTCCTTCAGATTGCTTCAATTTTGGCAGCCGAGAGATCCATTTAATAGCCTGATTCTTGATGAAGTTTGTTTGTTTTTTTTTTGTAATCACATAGTCTCTTTTATCCCTGTGTGTGTATGTGTGTGTGTGTAATTTTTGGATACGTTGATTATAGTTAATGTCCTCACCTCATTAATTCCAATATTTGGATCACTTACACGGCTGAGTTGTTTTCTCCCTTCTCTTTTGGTTTTCACACGTACTGTCCTATTTCACAGCTTGTCTAGTATGTTCTCATCGAATGTCAGACATTGTACATAACAAACTATAAAGGATCCAAGTGATGATTTTCTTTTTCAGAAATAGTTCAACCTTTTATGCACTGGGCAAGGAGAGTAAGGAATAATCACCAAAATCCACTCGGGGGCCGGTCTGACTCAGTGCCGGGTCGCTGTTCGGAAAGCACAGACCCACTTTCGTTTGGCTTGTGTTCCTCAGGCATAGCCCCCTAGGACTTTGAATTGAAGGCCTGATGGGTTCACCAACGTCACTTCTCCTAGGGGATTCTAAATTCTAATCTTGGTCTTTTCAGCAAGAAAAGGAAACCCAAAAGTCCGCTCTGCTTTTCAGGGGCCTTCTGCTTAGTCTCAGAATTTGGCAAATGTCTTCAGAGGAAAACTGGCCATGTGTTGTCCCACAAAAGTTCTTTTGGTGTCTCTGACCCTTAGCAATGGTCTTTTCCCATATTCTTAGCCTCTATTCTCAAACCAGAATTGGGGAATATGCCCAGAAAAAGAGCAAATGCATGATACCATCCCACCTTTCTGTGGTTTTCCCTTTCACAATTTTGATCCCCCCCAAGTCCTTCTTTCTCCAGTGGTTTTCTGATAACCCTTATAAGAGCCATTTTTGTATTTACTTAGCTTTTTAATTTTTTTCAGTAAAAACATTTGCTCTAAGTAATTCAATCCTACATAGATGTAAAAGTATCAAGATGCATTAAATATATCTGTATTTAACTCAACTGTATGAGTTGCTTTTATCAGAAAGGTTGTCCCAGGTATCCAGACTCACGTTCAAAACCGATCTCAATAAGAGACTTCCGGAAGAGAACTGGGTTTACTCCTTATGTTATGACCTAAAAGAACAGAGGCCGGAGATCAACAGAACTCGATTAGACAGGAAGGAGAGGTGTGGATGCTGGTCTGCCACCTTTACTCTCTAATTTTTTATCCGAGCATAAAATGTGCCTGAAGGTAAGCAAACTTAAGCGTAACGCCAGCCAGTTATCGCAGGCTGCCACATCCACGGAAGCGCCCCAGGTTGTGAAGTAGGGTGCTACCTCTATTTCAGGAGCCCCCACGTGCCCTCGAAAAGCACCGCTCCCTCCTCCTTTCTAAACATAATTACTGGCTTCCGATGCCATTGCTGAGTGGCGTATCCCACTAAACACGCAAACCACAATCTGTTTATCCACTATACTCTTTATTAGAGCAATCATAAATAATGTTTCTATAAATGCTCTTACACAGATAGTTTAAAGTACCCATGCCTTTCAAATGTGTATATGATTAGGAATGGAATCGATGGGTCATGTTGTATGTTTATGTTAAATTTGAATAGACAATGGCAGGTTTCGGAGTAGTTTCTTTCTGTATAGACTCATAGGCAATATATGAGAGTTCCAGTCACTTTACAACTTTGGCAATTTTCGGTATTATCAGATTTTAAAATTTTCGTCACATTGATAGGTGTGTCATGGAATCTCATTGAGGTAGTAATTGGCATTTCACCAATTACTTTTCATAGGTTAGGGACCACTTGGATAGCCTCTCTTGTGAAGTACCTCCTCAAATCTCTGCCCATTTTTTCTTTGGATTTCCTGTCTTTATTATTATGCCTATAGACCCTGTGTTATATTTAAGATTATAATCTTCACCATAAAAAGATACAATATTAATAATTACACTGGGACTGCTCCGAGCAAAACTGGATATAGAATGTAACTTTTTGTGGCTTTAACTAACTTTATTGGAGAATAATTTGCATACAAAACTGCACCCCTTTAAAATGTACAATTCGATGAACTTTGACAAATGTGCATTCGTGTAACCACCAGAACATACGAGATAAAGTACTTTCATCAACTCGTGTGCCCCTTCCCCTTCAATCTCCCACCGTCGCCCAACCCTAGGCGATCACTGATCTTTATGTCACTATAAAACAGATTTCTTGCCCTGGTTGGTGTAGCTCAGCGGATTGAGTGCGGGCCTGCAAATCAAAGGATCGCGGTTCAATTCCCAGTCAGGGCACATGCCTGGGTTGCAGGCCAGTTTCTGGCAGGGGACGCATGAGAGGCAAACACACATTGATATTTCTCTCCCTCTCTCCTTCCCTTCCCCTCTAAAGATAAAATAAATTTTAAAAAATAGATTTCTTTTTCTAGAGTTTTGTATAAATGGAATCATACAGTCTGCACTCTTGGGTCTGACGAACTTTGCTCGGTATAATGTTGTTGAGACTCATCCATGTCGTTGCCTATATCATAGTCCATCGCTTTTTATTGTTAAGGACCTGGGATTCTATTTCATGGATATGCTACAATTTGTTTATCTATTTGCCTCTCAATGATTTTTTTGTTGTTGTTGTTTCCAGATTTAGGAATAAAGCATTCACAAATGATTATATATAGCTTTTTTCAGTAGATATATTTATTTTTCATGAATAAATACCCAAGAGTGGAAATACTAGGTTATATAATAACTGTATGTTTGCTGTATTTTCTTAATGCTCCTTGTGGACAGAATGCAAATTTTTTAAATTGTTGAATCTACTTTATCTAAAGACCAGCTTGTTACTTTTGCTCTCAAATCCTCTGTTCTATTAATTTTTGTCACTTTGATCTATCAAGTA
Source organism: Anoura caudifer (assembly GCA_004027475.1). Lineage (NCBI taxonomy): Eukaryota > Metazoa > Chordata > Mammalia > Chiroptera > Phyllostomidae > Anoura > Anoura caudifer. The sequence continues at coordinate 143,279 of PVKU01002418.1, forward strand.
CCGACAGCTCTATCAAATTAAATGGTGCCTCTTGACGCCAACTGCAAAGAGCCGCCGAGCCGCCCAATGCCATTCCCGCTTCCTGTGCGTCGCCCGCACGTGCAGTCCTGTCTGGGCCCAGTCCAGCTCCCCTCCTGTCTGGCTTAGCAAAGAAAGCTGAAAAAGACAGGTTCAAGGTAAATCCTGGACCAGAAACCAGAGGGTCCCGGTGATGTATCCCAACATGTTGATTAGAAGCTGTGAAAAACAGGATCTAAAGTCAAAATTCAGGCAGAAACTACTGCCAGGAATGTTGCAATAAATTATTAACTTATTCTTTCAACAAATAGTTTTTGAATACTTTGCTTTGGCAAGGCACCTGGGGAGGATGTGATGCCCGGAGATAATTTAAACAATCCCCTGAGTGCTGAGTTTCAAGCGTCAATAAATTGTACGCACAAACTAAGAGCAGCAGGGCTTTCTCTGTTGAATAAAAACAAAGTATTGTCTTGGTTGATTTAAAAAAGAATTTAAAAAGAAAACACCTGAGTCATTTCCAGCTTCTCAGATGTAGCCTCAAGATTACATGGCACACATTACTTAACAGAATGAGAAAAATCCAATGGTCTCCTCCATCCAGGACGGACTGTTTTTATAAGAGGACAATAAACAGTGATAATTGCCAAACTGAAGGAACAAAATGAATGAGGCTCCAAGAAACGTTCTCAGTCTTCATTTATTGCTATTGCAACAGCTTTTGAGTAAGGGCCAGCTAATTTGTACCAGATCTGATATCCGCTGACAAGCTTCAACAGGGGGCTCTCATTTCTGCTTGAGCAGTTTTTTCTGTAACTCATCTGCCTAATTCCATCCTCACTGCAAACCTCCTGACTCTTCCCCAAAGGAAGCTTTGATCCTGCCGCCCTTTGTTCAACCGTAGATAATCCTTGGGTGTAGGGTGTAACTTCTTCACCGTCACCTCTACCCACCCTTGTCTCATAGTCTGCTTTGTTACGCGTGCTGTGTTTTGACTGCCTATGCTAGACATCATCTGTCTGCACTGCTCCCCCCACACACACCCTATTCCTCTCCCATGCCTTTGCTCAGGGCCACAGCCTGCAATGTCCTGTCACCCCTCTCAGATGTCACACCATTTCCGATTCCTAAGCAATCATGAGGTCCATAATGAAATTTGATCTCAGTTCCGCTTAGCAGATATTTAAGAAGTACCTAGACTTGGATCAAGCGGTCTGATAGATATGGAGATGTAAAGATGAAAGGATCAGACCGCTTCCTTTCCTTGAGGAGCTCAGCATAGATGGAGAGAGAGGCGTGGGCACAGCATGTTCACATGACAAGGACACGCCATCCCGACACCCCCCTCACCCCCAGCACAGGGTGACACAATGGCAGGGGGCTGTGGTGGCTCAGCAGAGGCTTGCCTTGCTCAGCCTGAGTGAAAACGTTGCTGGAAGAAAGGAGCTGGGTTTGGCGTCATGTTAGAAGTTGCTTGTAGTACAGGGAGGAGGGGAGGATGTTGTGTATGGCCAAGGACAGAGATGGCAGAGGAACAAGGACCGAGATCGAGGCCCTCTGTTACACCTCTTCAACTCCCCCTCGCTTCAGAGCTCAACTCTTCTCTCCCAGTTCTATAATCACATTTTTCATCATTGCTGTTGCACCGTTACAATGCTAGTGATATCATGAAAATATACTATAGAAAGTACAATGCTTTGTATTTTCATGGCTCAAATATGATTATTATTTAGGAAGTGCCCTCTAAGTTCCACATACTGTTCAAAATAATGCCAAAAGTTGTCTCATATTTAATTCTCTTTATAACCCTGTGGGATACAGAGCATCATTCATACCCACTATGTAGATGAGGAAACTGAGACCCATAAAAGAAACAACCTGAGGTTGCACAGCTTTCTATTGTGTTTAACCATTAACAGGAGTGCTTGATAAATACTTTCCAGTGTCCGCATGCAGAGATTTGATTCGGTAAGTTTCAACTGGGATGTCTGTGTACATTTTGTCAAATCAAGGTAACTGGGATCCATACTTGGAGGAACACTGAACTCAGAAGAGAAAGAGCTGGGGCTTACAGCCAGACCTTTCAGCATCCAGAGCCTGTTTCTAGACTTCCCTATTGTTATGTCTCACAAGGTCAACTTATAACAGAGCCTTGCCTGTCATAAATGTGAAAAAAAAAAGTTTGTCTCACCACTGGGATTAAAGTAGAGATTCCCAGCTCTTTGAAAAAAGGCAGCTTTATTTACTTACTGCTAATTGATATTTACATTAATAACATTTTTGTAATTAATGGTGTGCGTCAGCTTGACTGGGCCACAGGGTGCCCAGGTATCTAGTTAAACACTGTTTCTGGGTCTGTCTGTGGAGGCGTTCCCAGCTGAGATTAGCATTTCAATTGGTAAACTAGAGCAGATTGCTCTCTCCAGTGTGGGCTGGCATCATCCAGTCCTTTGAGGACCCAAATAGAACAAAGGCACAAAGCAAGGGAGAATTCTGCTTACCTAACTGCTGAGTTGAGACACCTGTCCGTCGCCTGAGGTCTACGTCATCAGGGCTGTGGTTCTTGGGACTGCCTCTCCAGCTTACAGACGATAGGCCGTAGGACTTCTCAGCCTCCGTAATGGTCTGAACCAGTTCTTTATACTAAATCTCCTAATTATTCATAGATAAAGAATAAGAGACATAAGGATATAGAAGATATAGTTATACAATACACTATATAAAGATATTACATTTCTATATATGCACATACATGTGTATATCCCACACATACAATCACATACATACATAAATGTACATGTTTCCTATTGGTTTTGTTTCACTGGAAAATCCTGATATATGCAGACTTAAAAAGTTTTACGATTCTGTATTTTTCCCAAACTGGATCTCAGGAAATTACTATCCCCTTCTATGGGGGTAACTTTCTACAAACATTTTAATGTATTTGTCCCATTCGATTATGATTTTCCTAAAACGCAAATCTGGTCATGCATTTCCACCATTTCAATCTCTACTATAACTTCTCATCACTAACAGAACAATGACCACCGCATCTGGCCGAGGTCTAAGGTCACTTAAAACGGCTCAGCCCTCACCAGCCTTTGCGATCAACATCCTCACTTTTGTGCCCTCTGTATGAGCCACTCCAAAGTACTTTTGGTTCTTGAAACTTGTGAAGCTGTCTCCTGCCTTTTTGCAGGGCCTTCTGCCCGGGAAGACTTCCCCAGCTTTAACCAGCTGACAAGCTCCCACCCCTCCTGTAAGACCTAAGCCAAATTTTATCTCTCCCTCTGTGTCTAAATTCCTGTTCGCTTCCACATGTCTATGATAGCATATTCTGTTTATAAGCTTGTCTTCTTCACTAGATTGAGCCTCTCAAGAGCTGAGACTGGATCTGCATCCTCTCTCTGTCTCCAGTGCCTGGCATGAAAGGGTTCAGCTGCTTTTTGTTGAGTAAATTAATAGGTGAATGAAGGAATAAGTCCAGGAATGAAAGATTGGTTGGATGAATGAAGTCATGGGTCTATTTCCCCTCTCACATTCAATCCATCAGAAAAATTGTTGGCTCTACCTTTAAAATATTTCCAGAACCTGATTATTTCTCACCACTTTTACTGCTACCAATTTGGTCTAAGCCATCCTGGCCCCCCGCCAAGATTTCTCTACTAGCTTCCTAATATTTCTTGGTGCTTTGATCCTTGGTGGTCCCTAAAGTCTATTCCTAACATGGAAGCTAGACTTATCCTTTAAAAATAGAAATCAAATCAAAACCATTTTCTGGCCTCCACTTCAAGCAGGGTAAAAGCCCCAGTCCTTTCGATGGCTTACAAAGCCTCCTACAAACTATCACCTTCCCTTTCAGTCTTCTGCTCACCCCCTAACTTTCTAATCTCGTTTCTTATCACTGCTCACCTTGCTCACTCCACCCCACCGCCTCCCTGCTCTTCCTCCTTGCTCTTCCCGGCTCTCGCTCCCCCTCAAACGCACCAAGTGTGCTTTTGTCATAGGGGGTCTTCACCGACAATTTCCACTGCCTGGAATCATCTCCACGCATTGTCAGCGTGGCCCGCTCCCCGCAACCTCTTCAAATCTTTGCTCAAATGGCGCCTTTTCAATGAACCCAACCTTGACTATTTTATTTGATATTATTCTCTCGATTGCCAATTGTGTCTTGATTCTATAGCACTTATCGTCTTCTAACATACTTTCTTTATTAGCTTAAGTAGCTAATATAGTTTAATTATATTTATTATTGGTCTTACTCTCCCTACTAGAATGCAGGCTTTACAAGGACTTGTTCTATTTTGTTGAGCAATATATTCTAATCGACTGAACATTGCCTGGAACATAGCAGACACTCAACAAATATGTTTTGAATGATTAAGTGAATGCATGACTACACTGAAATATAAGTTTTTAAGTGCCCTGAACTTGTCAGACTTCACCATTGAATCTCTAGTCCCAAATAGAGTGCCTGTCACTTAGTAGGTGCTCAGTAAATGCATGTTGAATGAATGGATACATATGAATTGAATTTCAATGAATTGCTTTCAAGGGGAAAAAAAGCATGTCAGCTAATAATCAGTGTAGTTTATTTAAAATCCCTTGGTGTTTATTTTAGCAAAAGCCTTCTTGGAATTCTAACCCTAAAATAGGATGTCACTGAGGCCCCTGTGGTTTTAGTGGCTATGACCTTCACCATCATTCTCAGGATGGGAAGGGGAGCATGCACGGAGGGCCTTAATTAATCCAACCCTGAGGCTGCAGCGATATGCTGACAAAAATTAGGAAAACTTACAGACCAGCTTCCCTTAAACAACCTTGCAATTGTTCCTAAGTATGCCAGAAACTCTAATTTGGGCAGTTTCGGCTCCTCTCAATTGACTCAGAGTACTTTAAGCTACATCAAATGCTTGACAAATCTGATAGTTTCCCACAAGAACCTTTTATTAAGTTTGCTTTCTGCCAAGCTACAGAAAAGTTTGTGTTTTACAAACACAGAGAGTAGCTTTAACTGTGCTTTATTTTTGCAGACTCATGGGTAAATTTTCCAATCAAGCACCAATCTATGTGATCTGATTTTTGATCAAAATGTAATGTCTACCAGGTGCGCTATTTTGGACTCAATCTTTGCCAGGTGGTGCGAAATAATGACAAATGATCAGAGTGCCTACATATAAATGATCACAGGTCACCCTGTTTGACCTGTGATGCAAACCAGCCTTCGTAGAAACCCATTTCCAAACTACACCCATTGCTGTGACTGAAGGCGGGTATTTCCAAAATTGCTTGGCGGGGCAAACCTTCTGCTCTGGAACTACTTTGATTTGTGGCTTGACTGACAAGCTTATAGATCAGTTATTTGATATCCGAGTAAATAAAGAGGTCTACCAGCTTCATATATGGACTCTGAAGTTTGGCCTGTCTTTCTTTCCTTCTTTCTTCTTTCCTTCTTTCTTCTTTCCTTCTTTCTTTCTTTCCTTCTTTCTTTCTTTCTTTCCTTCTTTCTTTCTTTCTTTCCTTCTTTCTTTCTTTCTTTCTTTCTTTCTTTCTTTCTTTCTTTCTTTTTCTTTCCTTCTTTGTTTCTTCTTTCTTTCTTTCTTTCTTTCTTTCTTTCTTTCTTTCTTTCTTTCTCACTAACAGATACATCATTATGAATGTCCTTATACAAGACATACTAATTTAACCCCTGGAAAGTAGGGTTAAAAATTTATCTTCATATCCATACTACAAAGTAGTATCTAATACAAGTCCATTACTTACAAATATTTAAGAATAAATAAATAAATTACAATTTTCTTTCAGAACATTAAAGGAAATTGTTCACTCTTTAAAATAGATATGATTCTTTTCAAGGTCATATAATAGTATTTTCCCCCTTTGGTTTGCAAGAAGCCCCAAGATGTTCTTAATTGTGGTAACTATCAGTGTAAGTTTCCCCTTTGCCTTTGTGGTTTTGGGTACCCTATTTCTGTATTAATATCTTATTTTTTTAATCATACTGTCTTTTAGTTTCAAACTATTTTTGGAAATAAATTGGGTATATAACACAATAATAAAAATCAATACATTAGATGTTTTGTAATTCTTCAGTTGAATTTCTTACTAGAAAAATCTTTGCCCTCATAACTAAAAATATGTTTTATGTATATATTTGATATGATAAGTTTAAAAGATAAAAATGTATTTTAATAAGCAATGGTTCCATGCCTTCTATATTCAAGGCATCGTGCTAAATGATGGGTTAAGAACTGATAAAGGCAAACCTAGATTGGGAAATTGACACCCCCTTTGGTAGCTGCTAACAATGTGGTAACGATGCCACTCACTCGTATACCCAATATCCAGCGTCAGCAAATCTGTAGAGACAGAAAGCAAATTAGTGGTTGGCAGGGGTTGGGAGTGGAGGGAATCGGGAGAGACAGCTTGATGAGTACGCAGGGGGGTTTTTGAGGGGAGATGAAATATTCTGGAACTAGATAGGGGTGATGGTTGCACAACATGGTAGCGTACTAAATGTTACTAATGCAAATTTTACATTACGTGTATTTTACTAAAATGATTTTTTAAAAATATATGAAAATAACAAAGAAATAAAAATCCCAATTTAGTGAGAAGAACATATTCATTCATTCATTTAAAAAAGCTATTTACTGACTGCTTACTATGTATCAGTCACTTGTTAGGTACTGGGGACAAAATGCTGAGCAAAGCCAGAAATTATTATTCTCTCATGAACTATGTCTGGTAGGAAGCCAGAAAATTAACAAGTAATTTTTTAAAATTTTAGCAATGGATAAATCCTGTGAAGGAAAGAGAATGTAAAACCAAGAAACTTGGTCTGATCGAAGGTTTTGGACAAAGGTCAGAGAAGAGTACCCAGAGGGAAAAAAAACCATTGATCTGAGTTTTGTAGAACGAATGGAAGCGAGACAGGAACTGGGATTCAGGGTTGGGAACGACTAGAACCACCCAGTAAGGGGAATTAGTGTATATAAGGATGGATGGAAAAGAACGAAGAGAAAGTGGTTGGAGATAAGTTTTGAGGGGAAGGCAGGGAACAAATCCTGCAGGGCGTGTGGTGAATGTAGAGACGGTGTGGAAGATGTTTGGATTAATGAAAGAGAACTTGATGATGGATTGCTCCTAGGATTGTAGAGTAAGTAGGGAAGACGACAAATGGACAGAGAGAGAGAGAGACCTGTCCCTCAACTTTCTGATCTGCAGAACTGGGTGACTGACAGTGCCACTCGGAGACAAAAGCACTCCAAAGGCACCTTCTGGAGACGGAAGAAGATGTTGCAGAATAAAAACACCTAACAGTAGAGGTGGGTCATACCAACTCAAACGGTTACCCTAACATAGCCTTTTCCTCAATGACGCCGGCAGAAGAATTTTTCTATGCTCTTTGATTTGTAATTAGTAGTCTACCATAGGTCCATGGTGCAATGACAGCTATATATTTTTGTAACTCACTAAAATATATATTAATTGTCTATGAAATGGCACATAGTTCTGTTGTCCTTAGCCCATGCTTTAATTTTTTTAAGTTACAGGTGTAAAACAATAAAAGGGAAAAGAAAGATGCCAATGATTGAGTTTCTACTCTGTAGCAGGTACTATGCTAGTCACATATTTCATATATATATATTATTTTATTTTTAAATGATCTCCCTATTTTAAAGCTTAGGATTCAAAGGATCAGAGTAAAATAGTAACTTATGTATAAGTTCTACAAGTACTTACTGTATTACAAATACAAGTAAAACTAGGAAAGGTAGAATTTAAAAATCAGGGTTTATCAAGATTCACACTTGCTCAACTATACTGATATTTTTCTAACTTCAATCATTTGTGATTTTTACTACAAATGTGTACCATTTATAGTGATTTTTTCTTAATATATTTATTTGCATTGGCCCAGCTTATTTTAACTCACATGTATATATTTTATAAGGATAATTTATATTTGTAGCATGAATTTAAAAATCATGCAATGATAAAGGCTATCATAAAAAGCGAAAGGAAACCATAAAAATTACAATTAAACAAAGGAAAATTATTAAATTCTAGCTACATGCTGTTATTTTCTTTAGAGGTTCTGAGTTTGATGCCTGTATCTTTCTGCTGGAAAGGGGGTTAGGGAATTCAGAGAGGTGTTCGAGACCACCGACATACTGAGAGATAACCCTTGATAATTATTACAGAGACCAGGACAGGAAATAACTCTCACGCTGCGATGCAGTATCATCACTGCTGTGACCCACGCCAAGCCATTCGGCGTGCTGCTGGCATCAGATGTGCCGTGGCTGCGGAGTCGGTTAACTGTCCCGTGCCACCTCTATTCACGGAGATACCTACACTTTGCAGTTGCCCTTGATATTGATCCAACCAACATTTGCGTGCAAGATCCTGGTGTCCAGAGAGTATGTACCGGACAAAGTTGCCTCTTTTAAAGAATTATTCTGAATAGGGTCTAATATAGTTTCCCACTGGCCATGCAAACACTGAAGAGAAAGGATTAGGACACTGCAACCTCAATGATTCCAGCTTTTTATGAAATTTACCCTAAGATGGAACATTTTCAAAGCTGGTTTTAAAACGGAGGCTTTCACCACATGAGTCTAAATGAAATCACGTGCCTTCAGAAATCCTGAGAGAATCAGGGCCCTGAGTCCAGGAGGGTGAGTCCGTGAAGTCAGGTCAAAGCTCCAAGCAGAGGAGCATCTTGACCTGATGGAAGAAGGAAAGAAAGAAACCTTCCGCACTTGGCATTCAGTGGAGAAGGAGAAGCAAGTGCCTTTTTGCGGGAAGAACAGATGGAAGGAAAATTCAGCCAAGTTCAAAAGCATCGTTGTGGTCGTCCCACAAAACCCAGCAGAGCTATGGTTTCTTTGGAGCCAGAGATCCCAAAGGCAAGAAAGATAGAGATCACATTGCACGGTACCCGAGGGTTTAATGCAAAAAGCCGTGGTTCTAATGAAGGTCTGGCTAATTCCCTCCTCTGCCTCGGAGATGAGCAAGGGGACTGACAGGCATCTGAACCTACCGCAGCGTGCATTAACCCAGTCCGAGTGATTTACTGTTACCATACTTGGTCTGACTTTGAGTGCAGGAGAGGAAAAAAAAATGAAGAAAAACAAGCTTACTCTTAAAAAGAAATCATAGAACTCCATGTCCCAACAAGTGGGTAAAAATGTTAACATTGTTTTTTTTACGGCCTAATAAATGTCTGTCATAAAAATTGCTGGAAATACACTCCCTAGATCTCTTTATTAGGTTGGGAAAGAGATATTGACCACAAGGAGGAGATTAAGAAAGAGGGTTAGAAGGAAACCAGGTCTTAGGTAACATAGAAAATACGTGGACTGCCTTTACGTGTGATGATGATGAGACTACAAGACCTTAAGTAACTTATCTGAAGACACGCAGCTGAAAGATGTTGAAAACAGGACTTCAAATCTGCCTGAATCTGAAGGCTTCATGCTTTCAACTAAACCCCCCAAGCCTTCTCTAACTACTTATGGCACATCGATTGAAATGGCCCATTTGCACTAATACGTCATTTAAAATGTTGTGGATTCACAAAACAACTATGTGGGGGAGAAATGGGGGTGACTTTGACCCCCATGTTTGGGACATTGCAAAACTCTATGGGCAGCAAAATAATGGTCCTGCCTACTCTACAGATGACAAAAACCGGCTCAGGTAATTGTATGTCTTGCCCCGGATGATATAATTAGCAAGTGGTAGTTCTAGCTCTGATTTCACATCTTATATGGTATTTGCCAGTCCCAGTAACTTTTGGATATATATGGTCAAGAAAAAAAATGGCTTCAATGATTACCATCAAATGAGTTTTATGGGTGCTCTTCTGCAATACTGCAAGAATCATTTTTAAAGATCAAATTACTATTTTGGGGACTGAATCTTCTTCAAAGTGGACATTCAAAATTCAACCGCCTTTGATATCATGAATTCAAGCAAATATGTAGGTAATAAAGGCATCTATTGAACATACATTAGTTTATTAATGCTTTTATCCAATGAGCACAAAGAAATGGAACAAAAAATAAAGATGATACGGACTTGGTCCTCAAGCTGCCCACAATGTCATGGACATACTTAACAGGCAAGATAGTTCAGAACCCAGGAATCCCTTTACAAAGAGACTGCTGTAGACCCATCGGGCTCACCTGAAGTAGGGTCAGCCAGCAGTCTATCAAGCAATAACCGCAGGAGACTAGGTCAGAAATAAGGAGGAAAAGGTCTAGGCAGTTGTTAGAATATCATCGAGACTCAATAGTTTGAGTCTATGATCACGGATCCACAGATTATGACCCCCCTCTGCAACTGGCATGTGTAGCAAACAACATTTTCATCATTCTTTCAATCCTTACAGCTCAATGATTAACAAACGTTTTAGAATTGGAAACCTCTTATTTAGTTCTCTCCATTGTCATTGCCATTGATTCCTAGTTTATTTTTTATCATTTTTTCTTTTGCAATATACACCAGTGTTTCCCTATACTTACCCACCCATCATACACAAGGTGTGTTTGGAAAAAGCCATTGTTAATATAATGAGAGTGGTTTGCACGTCATCAACATAACCTGGCAGCCAAGGAGAGAGAACTGGAGTACGCATGCATGAACAATCACAACTTCCCTGTACTAGTGCGTGGGGGTGGTAGACGCCACTGAGTGACCATGTGCGCTGTGTTGCTGTCACATTCAAAATAACTGAGCAGGCATAGCAATGAATCTGCATCAAATTTTGTGTTAAGCTTGAACATTCCTCCACAGAAACTATTCAGCTGATTCAGAAGGCCACAGCTAAGGGTCATTGGTGATTGGCAGCTTCATCAGACAACACACCCACTCACGCATCAGGTCTCATGCAGAGCTTTTGGAGAAACATCAAATCATCCAGCTAAGTCAGCACCACTGCAGCCCAGAGTTGGTGCTGTAATTTCTGGCTCTTCCCCAAACTAAAATCACCTTTGAAAGGGAGATTTCAGACCATTGATGAGATTCAGGAAAATACAGTGGGGCAGCTGATGGCGATTATGACATCTGTCCGTTAGAGTCACCTATCTTCTTCAGTGTCCATCAGCATGTTCTATGTATCTTTATCATGACATTTAACACATGAGAATTATTGATTTATTATCTTTTCTTCAAACTGAATGGTGAAATTCTTACATGTAAGGATTGTGTCTTATATACTTTTCCCATTGACTAGCATAGTTTCTGGAACAAAGTAGATGCTCAGAAATATTTGTCAAAATAAACAAATCAAAAAAATGATCTTACCTTTAACAGGAACCTAATCAACAAAACAAACAAACAAGCAAAATATAACCAAAGACACTGAGATAGAGAACAGGCTGACAGTCACCAGAGGGGAGAGGGGAGGGAATTTCAGGGGAAAAGGGGAAGGGTTTACAGAAACAAGTATAAAGGACACAGGGACAAAAACTAGGGGGGGGGGGTGGAAACGGGAGGGAGGTGGGGAGGGCTGATGGGTGGGCTGGGATGGGAGTAAAAGGCAGAAAACTGTACTTGAACAGCAATTAAAATTAAAAAAAATAAACAAGTCAATGGACTATAAATGCTTAGGTTGAATTCAGGTGGAATGGATTTCACTTAAGAGCTATTCATTCTGAAAAAGTAAACTCTTATTCTTCATCCCTAACACTTGTTTCTCCTCCAGTCTTTTCACAGTACAGTAGGTGACTCAAATGCTGAAGTAGCAGGTTGGGCCAGAAAGTTAGAATTTACCCTTGATTTCTCATTTACTCTTCTTTAATTCACTATCAAATATCAAAACTGGTAATTGCAATTTTGATATTCACACTGCAAATAGCTCTTTAATGAACGAAATTGTCTCCATCTCCATTGCCACTGGAGCTCAAGCTACCATTATCTCTTTCCCAAATTGCTGCACTAGCCTCCCATTGGTCTCCCTCCAACCACCCTGCCCACTCTCCACTGCCCACTGTACAGCAGGAATGGGTTTTTTAAAGGCAAATTAGTTTTCGTCATTCCCCTGTTTAAAACCCTACTTTCCATCTGTCTTAACATAAATGATGTCTTTTAATACACTTTGACATTTTGCATGCCTGTCTCTCCAATCTCTTTTTGCCCAGCTCTCCCCTTGGGCCCTAGGCTCCCTTCTTCAGCCTTCCTGAAGCGCCTTCACCAGGCCAGACTCGTTGGCACCTGCACTCTTCCTACCTGCTGGCCCACCTCTCCAGGTCGGTCTTTAGTTCATCCTTCCCACGTCTGCCGGAGTGTAGACGTTACCTGTAAAGCTTAAACATTCTCTTAGAGCACTTGCTGTTATTTTTAATTTGACCTAGCACTAGTCTGCACATTAGGCATGCATTTCTTTAATTCTTTACTAGGTTGCAAATTTCATGCAGGTAAGAAACATGTTTGTTCCGTATACTGCTCTATATCCTCTACCGGAATGCCTTCATATCAAATACATGAACAGGATAACTCAATGTGTCCGAGCCTGCTTACTCATCTGTAAAATAAGAACAGCCCTGTATGCAAAAGCAGTCCCTCATACTTTTGGAAACAACCTACTAAGGTCTGATTAAGTAAGTTTCTCTGATCTTGCTTGCCTCAAGGGGAGAAATAGGATTCAGGAATGAGAGTTCTAAGACAGCAGTCTTCTTATCACTATCAGCTAAGGACTATTAAAGTCTTAAGTACAAGCCAGCAATAGAATATACTGACACCAAAGTACTACGTAAGTTCTGTAACATCAGGATGTTGCTGAGGTTTCAACAAGGGCCAAAGAACCCGCAAGTCTGCACATGAAACGTAGAAAGGTGAAGGTTGGTGGAGGGAACCAGAGGCTTGATACGTAGGAGAGCAGTGAAGGAAACATGCTGTTTTAATATATTCCAAGGCAAGTCTGAGTAAGACATTATTTTCAGCTATCAGGTTGTCAACACATAGATGCAAGGGAACAGCATGAAGATGACCATGTTACTCCCTTAGAGCTACAAAGATAAACAAAATAGTAAAAGGTCTCCATTCTTTGACTAGGACATCTATGATTAGGGAAACTTGTTCAGGTGCAATTCCTCGGTGCCTTTATTTATTATTGTTCTCATGGCGAGAATGTGAAACTAAAAATTAAAAAAAGTAAAAGCCCGTTTTTCCAAAATGCTCTAGAATAAAACTTAAGTGAGAAACATGAGAAAAAAGAAAACTGTTTCATCCTTTCAGAAGGATGCAAGCAGAGACACGTGCTGAAGAAGAAAGCAGTGCCTGAATCCTGTTGGTGTGAGAAGTCACATCGCAACACCCTGGTGTGGTTCACCAGGGTGGACTACAGCAGAGGTCCGCCACAAGGGACTTGTCCCTGATGTCTAAGCACAAAAGAGCGAATAATTTACCTTAAAAAGTAATGATACTGGAAGAACCACCACCAATATTCCACCACGGGGTGTTAGTTGAACATAAGGATTTTATTTTATTTTATTTTATTTTATTTTATTTTATTTTATTTTATTTTATTTTATTTTATTTTATTTTATTTTATTTCATTTCACTTCATTTCATTTCATTTTTATTTTTTATGCAAAGCCTTTTATTTAAGCTTAGTTCAATAGAAGAGTATAGGATTGAGAATGGATTGGAAGTTAAAATTCTGGTTAGTACTACACATGAGAATATTAATAGACAGACAAAGGTGTTGGCAGTGTGAGTTTTCATTGTAAGCTTTAGAAAGCAGCTAAAACTAACGACCGTGTTACACTTTGTGTGCTGTTATTTCTATTTATGTAATGAGAACTGTAGTTACATATAAGCTTATGGCTCAGTTAGCTTTCAAATTAATATTGGGAAGAATATCATGATAGAAACAAGTTGCGCATTGATAATTATTTGAGTTTCCTCTAATGCTTTTGTAGACTTATGTGTTAATGTTGTTAGTTGGAGAGTAGTGAGAAGCATAGAAATTATTGTCTCTTTTGAAGTAAGGTACGTTTAACTTCAAGTCACTAAAGATGGTATTGTCAACCTAGGTAATCTCTGGTTTCCAAGGAGAACAAGTAAGTTATGAAAAGTTCCCTACAGAGCTGTTGAGAAATAACCTGGGTTACAACTTTATAAATGAAAAGGCATGATGTATACTGATATTTTTGTAGAAGAAGCCTTTTGTCCACTGTACTCAGCAACATGCTGTTTCACACAGAGAAACCCAAACACTGCACTGCAGCTTTCAGAGAATGACAAGCAGCCTGAGAGTGATTAGTAGACTCTTCTGACGTATTTTCCTCATAACCTTCAGCAACTTCCCAATGTCAAGTAATTTAATGCAGTGCATTCTTATTTCTTCATTCCAAAGCATAAGGACTTCATATCCTCACCATATCTCCCTTATGGTCCTGTCAGAGATTTAGAATTAGACCTAAAAGAAAAATAAAAGTTTCCTCTAGGTCTCTGTAAGAGTAAGCAGGGCCCACGAAAGGACCAATGAACTGTGGGATTGTTCCATCTCTCAGGGATCTAGGCCACTGTGATTGGTGCAGGGCAGAGCACGTGGCCAAATTCTGGCAACCGAAATAGGAGAAGAGGGTGGCTGGAGGCTTCTGGAAAGAAGCACCCTTAGTGTCCTCCTGAGAGAGTCTCTACTTTCCTGCTGCAAGAGCTGAGAAGCGTGTAGCCCGTGGAGCTGCAGACAGTCCTTACAAACGTAAGAAGTGCTGTCTTCAGGTGGCATAGTCACAGTGGGAAGCAGATGTTGGGGACAGAATAACGCTCCCTCCGGCACAACCTGAGAATGTTACCTTACACGGCAAAAGGGAACTTGGAAGGTGTGATTAAGTTAAGGACCTTGAGATGCGCAGATTATCTTAAATTATTAGGTTGCGTTCAGTGTGGTCTCATGGGCCCCTCTAAAGAGGAAGAGAGGAGTATTAAGAGAAAAGGGAAGAAGTGGCAACGGAAAGGGGAGACAGATTGGAAAATATTATTGCGCTTGCTTAGGTGGCGGTCTTGAGAAGCAACAGGGGCCAAGGCAGGGGGATCTCCTGTGGAGCCTCCAGAAGGAGCCCAGCCCTGCCGAGACCTGGATTTTAGGACTTCTGCCCTACAAGCTGGAACACAGGAAGCTTCTGTTGTTAGTCTGCGGCAGGATGTTACAGCAGCAGTAGGAAGTGGTATCACAGAAAAGAAAGGAGGATAGAAACAGGTCCTCTGGTTCTTCGGTGGGTGGTGCTGCTGAAGCGCTACATCACACTCCGTACGAAGCCTTTGCATCTTTTGAGGTTTGGGTTGTAGACCCTGACTTCCGTGTTTGAGAATTTGATTTGTGTTTTCTCTTACCTTAACTGACGGCAGCCAGGGGCAAATGCAGAAGGCCTGGCAGCGCTGTGCATGACAGCGGGACATGCTACCTGCTGCTGTAGAGGACGCCGCAGTGCAGGTTTTGTTGCAATGAAGAAATTGGTTTTTTTGTTGTTGTTGTTGTTTTTGGTTTTGTTTTGGTCTGGACTTACTGTTGGGTTTCTGGGAAGCGGCAGATCTTTCGGAGAGCTCAGTGTGCGTGTGTTCTCCGGCCCGTCACCTATGTTGGGGAACAGTTGGCGAGATCCACGTGGAGATGGCTTAACGCATCAGCGCTAACCCTAAACTTTGGGGACTGAATCCCATGCTGGGCTGTCTTGACAAAGGCTCCCGTGGCGAATAACCTGGCGATTGTATGGCTGCCTGGTAAGTGTCCGGAGACCAGCTGTGGAAACGGCGGCGATGGGCTTCCAGCCATGGATTAATGGTTGGCGTCACATGGCTTTCCTGAGGAGTAAAGATTTCTGCTGTAGGCACCTGTGAAAGGAGGTGACCGTGGAAGGGTAAGGACTTGTGGACAGCGTACAAAGTAAGAAATTGAGTGTGTCTAATAGACTTCTCGTGAAGGATTTGCCTTTTCTTTTTTGTAATTTAATCTTGACTTAAAATAAACAATCGTCTGAAGCAGGTTTTTCCTTCACCGTTACAATGAATTTGGTTACCCTCGCCCTTTAGTGAGGCCCTCGGGGGTAGCGTAACGGAGAGCAGCCTGCACGGGGGAGCATGGCCGCCTGCCTCCATGCTGGGCTGTCTGCGAAGGGGCAGCACCTTCTCGGAGCGGAGTGTGGTCCACGAGTTCCAGGTAGAAACCACTTCAAAAGGAGCAGGGGCTTCTGTGGTGTGAACAAGTGCAAGACGTCCGTGCGTGGCAAACTGGGTGGTGAGCTAACGCAAATCCCTCTCCTCAACGAACACGAGGCTCTGGGAGTGGGGGAGAGATGGAAGGCTACCAATTACATAACAGCGGGTCAGGTAGACTCACGGTTAACCCTGTTAACCGTTATCCGTGTGGCTGCTCAGCCCAGGGGAGAAGGCCAAACAGTGACCTTCATTCCCTATGCATGTCTCAGCAGCAACAGAAAAACAGAAAACTTAGATGAGCAATCACGGTATGATTCGTGCGATAGAAACAACATGAGCTTCGGACTCTGAGTGATCTGGTCTCGGTCTAGGCTTTAAAAAAGCATTAATTTTCATATTTGAACAAGGTACTGAAACACTCTCAGTTTCAGTTTTATCGTCTGTAAAATGACATATGTTGCTGTCAATAATTGGAAATCATAAAAAAGTAATAGTGTCTCACAAGTGATCAATTATTGGTATCTATTATTAGTTTTATTATCATTATTACTAGTGCTTCTAGCATAATTCTTGGAGTAAAAAATTCTTAATAAATAATAGCAAGAACCATAACACTTAACTGCGTTCTAGGCACTATTTTAAGCACTTATATAACTAACTTAATCCTCATAATAACCTATAAAATAGCTAATACTTTTTCCATGATACAGATAAGGAAATTGAGACCAGAGCATAAATAACTTGTCCAAGGTTATACAGCCAGTAAGTGGCAGGGTCAGGATTTGCTTGAATCGAGCTGCCAGGCTGCAGAATTCATTCTCTTAACTGTGATGTTATAAGTGTTAATTCCCATTTGCCTTTCCCTGCCTCTGATAGATGCTATGAGTAGATGTTAAAAAAAAACACAAAGCCTATCGTCCTTGAAGGGCGTGGGGACACACAATGCAGCTGCATGAGGTCACTGGAACAAATGTAAAACCATGTGGACCTCAACAGTTTATCACAACGGTTAGTCTAAAAGCAATCGGAGCTGGAGACTTTCGCTGGAATGGCAGGAATCTGACAAGTCAGATTGGAAAAGGAGATGAGCCGGGAGCCAGCTAAAGTAGTTACCAGGGAGAACAGCTGACTCACTTTTCCCTTTCTCATCTTGGGAACACAGAACTCTATAAGGAAGAGAAGGGAAAACCCCAATGATTTTCAACACACAGGACTTGATAAACATTAGGCGTTATAGAATCTCCTCATTTCACAATTGAGGAATTGAAGTCCCAGGTGAGGATGGTGACTTGCCACCGGCCACAGAGGTAGACTGTGTCAGGTATCCAGGGGAACTGGAAGCAGCTCATGGCACCTGTGGTACAGGGAGCATTGCAGAAGTGAGGGAGGAAAAGACTGGAGAACCGATGTGTGTAAAATGCTCACACGAAGCACTTTGACAGCCTCCTCGCAAGCAATGGTAGCCACTATTTTCATAATAGCTATTATTTTGATATTCATTAAAATGCAGAAAGTTGTCTTTGAGGGGGAGAGGTGGGAGGTCAATTATGAGAATATTTCATAATCTAGGGCCGTAATGAAGCCATGTTGGAGGAGGTCAGAGGGCATGGTGACACAGAAGTGGGAGCATATTAAATAAACACCCTAGAGATCAAATGGACAGGCCTTACGGCCGCTGAGACCTGGGGATTTGATGAAACATGGTCCACTTTATAGAGGGAAGGCTGAAGCCAATGTGGGAAAGGGAGTCGGAGGTCAGAGAGGGGGCAGAAAAGACAAATCCTTGGCTCGCTTGTCAATTTGGCTCTTTGCTGCGGAGAGTTTGAGTTCTGTTGAACACAGAGGAGCCCTTTCCTCTCTCCAGCTGAGCACATCTGTTTTTCAGGACCAAAGGATCTAAAATATCAGGCTTAAATGTCTTAAACGACCAGCTAAAGAGAAGAAAAGTAAGGGAAGCACGGAGGGTCAACAGTGTGACCCCCCTGGAGCTGTGTGTGATCCCCCCAATAATAAACACAGAGCTGTGGCCAGCAGAGACCCACAGCGACTGCTGTTTCCTTGACTAGAATTTCACAGGTGTGCAGGCTGCAGAACCTGGTTAGAAGTTCTAACCGTACAGTCCTCTAAGGCTTCAGGTTCACTTTTTAGATTATCCCACTGAGAAATGTTACTAGAACATTTACACAAGCAGGACAGCCATCCTGCCGAGAGCACCACTGCTATGTGGGCAACTATGGTAAAAAGCTCTTTGTACATCCGTATGGGTACAGAGGGGCAATTTTCAAAATGGCAGCATACGTGGGAATTAGCTTCATTGCGTTCTCACCACCTGTTTGGCAGTGTTTGCGCTCCGATGACCTCCAGGATCTTGAAATGCGCTGTTTATCCTGCTACAGTCTTCCCAATTTTTCCCCCTTTGCCCTCCTCCCCTCATCACCTCTCTTCCCACAGTCAATCCCACACCATTGTTCAGGTCCATGGGTGATGCATGCATGTTCTTTAACTAATCCCTTCATCTTCTTTCATCCATTCCCTTCCTCCCTCCTCCCCTCTTTCAGCTGTCAGTCTGTTCCATGTTTCCGTGCCTCTGATTCTATTTTGCTCATTAGTTTACTTTTTCCCTTAGATTCCAGTTATAAGTGAGATTATATGGTATTTGCCTTTCATTGCCTGCTTATTTCATAATACAGTAGTCTCCAGTCCATCTAGGCTGTCACAACAGGGAAGAATTCCTTCCTTTTTACTGCCCGTATAGTATTCCATTGTGTAAATGTAGCACAGATTTTCTATCCACTCATCTACTGATGGACACTTGGGCCGCCTATAAATCTTGGCTACTGTAAATAATGCTGCAATGAACACAGGGATGCATATATTCTTTTGACTTGGTGTTTCAGGATTCTTTGGACATATTCCAAGAAGTGGAATCACTGGGTCAAAAGGAAGTTATATTCTTAACTTTGTGAGGAAACTCCATACTGTTCTCCTCACTGGTTTAACAGTCTGCATTCCCACCGACAGTGCACTAGGGTTCCCTGTTCTCCGTGACCTCGTCAGCACTTGTTGATTGTTGATTTATTAATGATGGCCATCTTGGCAAGTGTGAGGTGACATCACATTGTGGTTTTAATTTGCATCTCTCTGACTGCTTGTGATGTTGAGCATTGTTTCATATGTCTATGGGCCCTCTGTGTGTCCTCCTTGGAGAAGTGTCTATTCAGGGCCTTTGCCCATTTTTTAATTGGATTGTTTGTCTTCCTGGTTTTGAGTCAGATGTGTTCTTCATATATTTTGGAGAGTAAACCTTTGATGTGTCATTAGCAAATATGATCTCCTATACAGTCAGTTCCCTTTTCATTTTGCTGATGGTTTCTTTAGCTGCACAGATGCTTTTTAATTTGATGTAGTCCCATCTGTTTATTTTTTCTTTTGTTTCCCTTGCCCTAGAAAATATGTTGACAAAAACATTGCTATGCAAGATGTCTGAAACCTTACTGCCTATGTTTTCCTCTAGAATTTTTATGGTGTCATGGCTTATATTTAAGTCTTTTATCCATTTCGAGTTTATCCTGGTGTGTGGGATAAACTGGTGGTCTAGTTGCATTTTTGGCCTGTACCAGTGCAGTTCTCCCAACACCATGTATTGAAGAGACTGTCTTTACTCCGCCAGGCACTCTTGTCTCCTTTGCCAAGTAGGAATTGACCGTCACGGCATGGGTTTGCTTCCAGGTTCCCTAGTCTGTGACATGCTTCCCACTACTGCAAGTACTTTCAGCAAAGTGCTAACAATTATTCTACAGGAAGGGACAGAGTGTTGATAGAAGCTTAAAATGTTGCCGCTCTCAGCCATTTGCGGAGCTAAACCAGGGCTGTAAGGCGCTGTTTCAGAAACCAGCCCTGGTGGCATGGAAGTCCCCTTAATCGCTCCATGTGATATGCACTTTGATCTCCTCCCAGGGCGAACTTGTCCTTCAGAGAATCCCAGATCAGCTACGTCCACTTTGTGAAGCCCTCACTGTCAACCCTGGCCCGCAATGTCCCCCCTCCATTGAACTTCTCTTGGATTTACTCCGCGTTCAGTATTTAACACTTGTGTAGAATTGCATAAAAGCAACCCAATTAGCTATGTTTGTTTGGAGAGCATGTTCTAAAATTGAGAGACGGGGAAGGGTCCTCCAGAAACACGTATAAAGGACTCATGAACAAAGACAACAGGAGGGATGATTGAATGTGGGAGGTGGGAGTGGGTAGGATTGGGGAGAGTAATGGAAGGCAAATGGGGACAATGGTAACTCAACAACAATAAAAAAAAAAAATTGAGTGCTTGGACATCCAGGACTTTGAGTTCAAATCCCGATTCACCATTTAGTAGCTGGGTGCCCTTAGGCTACATTACCATGCAGTACCTCAATCTCCAAATTTGTAAACTGGGTGTATTAATATTAACCTCACAGAACAATTGTGAGAATTAAACTGGATCACAGAGAAAAACTACCAAGACACAATAAGGGCTGAAGGAAAGTGAACTGTGACCTTTATCCAATTCCTAAAATGGTGAGACGAGGCGATGTGTAGCAGCTCAGTTATTTTTGTAAGCTCTAGGCATTTGCATTTAACCTTTGAAATTAAAAATATATATTATGTTCTACTTGCATTGCTAATGATTGAATATTTTAAATCTTTATAAAAATTTAAATTTATTTTTTTAAATCCATATGAAATGGAAAATTCAGTATCTCTAAACAGAAGGCAAAACTACATGCAGTAAGACAAAGCAACATGTTAAATTAAGTCGGCTCCGAACATTAGGTGTGTTCTCTTCTTATTAAAAAATGAGAATCAGCAAATGTTAAAGAGGTTTATACGCAGGATCTTACGAAACTAGGAAATTTTCTTGATGAAAGCAGGTTTGAAATATAATTGAAAGTGGACATACTGTCTCATAATAGGGTTTCGTGTCATGTAATTGATGTCCCTCCTTTAAATAATGTTTCTCTGACTCTTTACAATAAAAATTATAGTGGAAAGAGCAAAAATTTGGGGTACAGATACCAGCGTTTGAAATTTAACTCCATTCCTTAGTTGCCAATTCTATTTAGCAAGTTACTCAAAGTCTTTGCATCGCAGTTTCCTCACTGGTTGAATAAAATGTTAGCCTTCAACCTGGAGGATGTTGGCATGAATGCTATAAAGTACGTTAAGAACATAGTAAAGTGTCTTGAATTTATAACAGAAAGGCCAAATTATGAAGACCAGGGAAACTGCTTTGCCCAGATGCCGATAAATGAAATAAAGGGCGGGTTGCGCGTGTGCCCAGCCAGCCAGGTCACTGGGACAAACGCGTTCGTTCGGCGATTCCCCTCGCAGACGTCGGACCCGCTGTCAGCGGGAAACTGGGCAGTTTCGAAACTTTCCAGCATTACGCACGCAGTATTGGAGGGCAACCGGGACTGCGGCCTTCCTCTTTTATTCTTTATTATATTGGCCTCATCTCGCAGCTACACCAAGTTAGAAAACCATTCTGTTTTGTAAAGGACTGAGAAAACAAAATTAAACAGAAAGGAAAAAAAATAAACTCACTTGTGATTCCACTGTCCGGAACACAACAAATGTGATGTTTTCAACCATTTTATTTCAGATTTTTAAATGCAGATTGTAGGTATTTTTTTGAAGGATGGAAAGCCGAGTAGGTTTCCATCCAACAGAACCTTTTTATTGCGTTGTCACCTTTGTTTATTTAACAAAAAGCATGTACTCGCACACATGTTTTTATAAACAATTATTGTTCTACAACATGCCTATGATAGCATATCATAGGGATGTAGCAAAATTTACTTAGTCAGTTCTTTAATATTAGTTGTTTAATTTCCCCATCAACTTAATATCTACTATTAAAGTATTTTAAAATATTTTAATTCACTTTCTTTTAAATGGATCATGACCCATAAACTAAAGCATTTCTTTTACATAAATTATAAGAGGTGAACTATCCAGTCAAAGAGTATGTGCAGTTTAAGGCACTGTTAGACATTGCCAATTCCGCCTCAGAAAATTTAATATTAATTTACAATAAACATATAAAGATGAACATTTCTCAGCACCACTGACCAAACGAGGTTGTATTACATAAAGATACTTTTTGCCAATTTAGGTGAAGATGTTATTTCAGTTTGTACATTTCCTATATATTTGCTGAGGGTTCTATTTTTTCTTTTATGAATTTTGTGTTCAGTTCTATACTTATTTTTTTACTCATTAGGGCATTTATTGTATACTTACTGATTTGCAAGAAATGTTTACATATTAAGGATAGCAATTTGTATGTCATGCACATTAGCACTAATTTTTCCAGTAATTTAATGGTTTCCTATTTTATATATGCCATATGTGATATACAGAATGTTTAAAAATTATTATGTAGTCATATCTGTTAGTGATTTCTTTTATGATTGTATTGCTGGTATCAAGCTTGGAACATTTAACCTCACAGACAATTATAAATTTTTGCATATATTTTCCAGTGCATTACCAGTTTTTAAAACTTATATAAAAACACACAATTAAAATTTTGTTGTAAAAAACACTTAGTGATAAGAATCACTGAACTGTGCCTCTATCCCCTTGGTTACCTCATTTAGTCTCTGGCTTAAAATGTGATCCGTGGCTCCCAGATGTACATATCCATGCCTGAGCTGGCCCCTGAGTTCCAGGGTCATGTGTCCTCCTGATTTTTGATACCTCCACCTGGATAGCTAATAAGTATCTCAAAGGTAACAGACACAAAACTGAGCCTGACATCCCTGTTACAGCCTGCCCCTCCCACCATACCCCCATCTCGGTTACTAGCAAACCCACTTTTGATTGCTCATAATGAAGTTCAGGGCCTTGCAGACTTTCCTTAGTGGCCTCATCCCTCCTCACCCAACCAGTCAACAAAACCCGTCAGAACTGCTTTCTAAATACATCCAGAAACCAGCGTCCTAGACCACCTGCCCTGCCAGCACCCTGGTCCCAACCACTACCATCTCTCTTCTCTCTGTTTCCAGTAGCCTGGTGTCTGATCTCTCCCCATGTTACCCTCCCGGTAGTAACCCTGTTAACTCAGTTAACGGAAACTCAGTTAGATCATGTCTGTCCTTGGCTTAAAACCTTCCAACACTTTACTCCCTCATTCAGAGCACGCGGCACAGACCTCAAAAGGCCTATCAGGCCACGCAAGGTCTGCCTTATCTTCCTGATCTCCTTTCCTACTTCCCTCTCTCTCTCGAGACAATTTCAACAAAACAGCGCCCCAGCCGGGGCAGTGAACGTGCCAGGCTCACTCCCTCCTCACACCTAGGTCCTCGCTGTTCTCTCTGCCTGGAGATGAAGCACCCCCTCCCCCACCAGGGCTGTCTCCATCAGCTCTTTCATGTCCTTCCTCAAATGTCCCTTACTCAGTGAACCCTGCCCTCCTCATACTTTTTTCCCTGCTTTGTTTTCCTCGGTAGCTTTTTTCCACCATTTAGCATGTGACATATTTTACCTGTTTGTCGTCTCTCTGCTCCCTGCAAGAATGTAAGCTTCATGGGGTTGTTTCCCCACGTCCCCAGCACCAGGAATGGTGCCTGCACGTGGCAGGCACTCCATCATTGTTGAATGAACCGGTTAATTTATGATAAGTTCCCTTTTATTATCACTCTCAAACTCTGTCTCTTTCTTACTCCCCAGGGGTAAGTTACAGGAAATGAAGAAAGCAAATTGCAGAATATTATATGCAAGCAACCCTTCACGTAAAAAGGAAAAAAAGTACAGTAAACGCCAAAGTAAAGTTATGGGAGAGCACACAGCAAACTAAGATGCTGCTATTCCAGCTGGAACTTATCTCTCCGTGAAGGGTCGGGGGGGGGGGGCGGGTATATTTTTTCCCAAGTGACTAGCCAATTGTGCTACATTATTAAAAACTGTGCACTAATTCCCCGCTGATATTTTATGCCACTTTGAACATATATTACATCTGTCTGTACTCAAGCCAGGCTCCTGGACTATCTGTAGCTGCAAGGCACAATTTTTAAATTATAGCTTTATAACAAACTCGCCTATTTATTAGGGTTAGTCATCTTTTATTACTCCTTTTCAAAATGTCCCTGGCTATTTTCATGAGTTTATTCACTCAGCTATCTTTCGGAATTAAGTTGTTAGGTTAAAGAATTAGAATCTTAATTAGAATTTCATTAAATTTACAGATTAATTTGTGGAGAATTGATGTATTTATAACATTAAGCCTTTCCATCTTGGAACGTGGCAAGTCTTCCAATCATTCATGTCTTTAGGGCCCAGATGTGGTCATTTTGTCCTCCTTAGGTTTAGTGCACTTCCTATTAACTCATTTTTTTATTAAGTTATTTCTCACATATAAAACAGCTAGTCACTTTTGTGTATTTTCCTTGTAAGCCAGTGTGCTGAGTTCTATTATTAGGGCTTTGTTGTTTTTATTGCTAGGTCTCTTTGGTTTTCCAGACAGATAATCATCATTTTGAAATAATAACTTGGTTACCTCCTTGCTTCACTGGGATTTCCCAAAATTCAGAGCTTGAGGTGGTGCCTTATACGTGAGTGATCTGGTAGGAAGTTCAAGTAGTACACGCCCATGTTAACAGCTCTTTCACTCTGAGGAGCAGAGTAGAGAAATAGATCAAAGGATTAAGTGGGCACAGTGAAAAGTTACTACTTGTCTGACCCCATAGGCTGATTAAAGATCATTAGCCATGATGAGGAGAGAAAAGAAGAAGAATTTATTCGTTTCCATCTTTCTACCTGGATTTTGCGTGTGTAGGCAGCGAGTGTAGTCCCAGAACATTCCACGCCTTCAGACCAAGACAGAAGCTGCAGGGAAGGACAAGTGTGTGGTACAGGGGTGTGGCGAGACGCTGACAGATCACACCGGCCAGAGCCATCTGAGACTGCCCCGGACAGTGCTGGCTGGAGTCAGACATAAATGAGGCCAAGGGGATCCAAGGTGGTGCGTAAGAGATGTCTGATACAGTCCACCCCTTGTAGCTGAGGTCCTTTCATCATATCCGGCTCCCCTGTACCGCACCGTGGAGCTAAATAACACCCTCACCTCGTCCCTGAGAGAAGGGGGATGCAAGTCCGACCCTTCACCGAGTCACCTTCAAAGGGGCAGCCAGCCGTAATCTATGCGAGGCTTTGTAGGAGGGTTAGTGAAACGAGCAGCTGCTACAGTTGCAGTGTACAGATCTCTCATCTTCTGCCCAGGGGTTCTCTACACCGCCTTCCTGCTACTGTCTCAGCCATTCTGATAGGAAGAACAAACGGAGAAGTGGGAGGGTACTGACCCTGACGGCACAACCCTTGACAAACGGGGGAGGAGAACCGGCAGACAAATGCTCTCACCTTTTCATTCTTTGGTAGGCAATTTGGAGGTCCACTCTAAATTATTCTTTAGGGTATCATTTGCAAGTATATTTTCCCATACGGTGGGTCCCCTTTTCATTTTACCACTGCTTTCGTTAGCCATGCAGAGGCTTTTTATTTTGATGAGGTCCCATTTGTTTACTCTTTCCTTTACGCCCCTTGCTCTAGGAGATATATCAGTGAAAATATTGCTGCATGAAATATCTGAGATTTTCCTGCCTGTGTTCTCCTCTAAGACTTTTATGGTTTCATGACTTATATTTATTGATCCACCTTGAATTATTTTTGTGTATGGTGTATGTTGGTGGTTTAGTTTCACTTTCTTGCATGTCGCTGTCCAGTTCTCCCAACAGCATTTGTTGAAGAGGCTATTTTTACTCCATTTTATGCTTCTGCCCCCTTTGTCAAATATTAATTGACCATAGAGACATGGGTTTATTTCTGGGCTCTCTTTTCTGTTCCGTTGGTCTGTGTATCTGTTCTTATGCCAGCACCAGACTGTTTTGATTACAGTGGCCTTGTAATATAGTTTGGGTATTGTGATCCCTCTTACTTTGTTCTTCTTTCTCAAAATTGTTGTGGCTATTTGGGGTTGTTTATGCTCTCACATAAATTTTTGAAACAAGGGTTTGATCTCCAAAATATATAAAGAACTCACATGACTCCACTCCAGAAAGACAAACAACCCAATTAAAAGATGGGCAAAGGACCTGAACAGACTCTTCTCCAAGTAGCGCATACAGAGAGAGCCCAGAGACATAGGTAAGGATGCTCAGCATCACTAGCCATCAGAGAGGTGCAAATTAAAACCAAAATGTGACAACCACTTCACACTGGCAGAATGGCCATCATAAACAAATCAACAAACAACAAGTGTTGGAGAGGTTGTGGAGAAAAGGGAACCCTAGTGCACTGTTGGTGGGATTGCAGACTGGTGCAGCCACTGTGGAAAACAGTATGGAATTTCCTCAAAAAACTAAAA
The DNA here is from genome assembly GCA_004027475.1 of Anoura caudifer. Taxonomy (NCBI): domain Eukaryota; kingdom Metazoa; phylum Chordata; class Mammalia; order Chiroptera; family Phyllostomidae; genus Anoura; species Anoura caudifer. The sequence continues at coordinate 169,866 of PVKU01002418.1, forward strand.
ATGGAACTGCCTTTTGACCTAGCAATTCCACTGCTGGGATTATATCCTAAGAATTTTGAAACACTGATTCAAAAGAACTTATGCTGCTATGCACCCCAATGTACCCCAATGTTCATAGCAGCACAATTTACAATAGCCAAGTGCTGGAAACAGCCTAAGTGCCCACCAACAACTGAGTGAATCAAAAAATGATGGTACATTTACACAATGAAATACTATGCAGCAGAAAGAAGGAAGGAGTTCCTACCCTTCGTGAAATATGGATGGATCTGGAGAGCATTATGCTAAGTGAAATAAGCCAGGTGGTAAAAAACAAATATTACATGATCTCACCTATAAGTGGAACCTAATCAACAAAACAAACAAGCAAACTAAATATAACCAGAGACATTGAAATAAAGAACAAACGGACAGTAACCAGAGGGGAGGGGGGAGGGGTAACAGGGGCAAGGGTCATCAAGGGACATGTATAAAGGACCCATGGACAAAGCCAAAAGGGGTGGGTTCAAGCATGGGAGGTGGGGATGGGGGGTGGGGAGGGGGAAAATGGACACAACTGTACTTGAACAACAATTTTAAAAATTATAAGTAAAACAAAAATAAATAAATACATTATTCTTTAGGGTGCCTAACAGGATCAAACCACAGTTGCCCATGCTAGGGACCAGCTCGATAATACACCATTGGATTGGCTTTTCCTCCTTTTCGTCTTCATTATTCTCACTGTCCTCACTTCAGTTCTTTTGTGTTTCCTCCCCGAATAAACTATCTGTAAGCAATCCCTTGTCTCAGGATCTGCTTTTGGGGAAAACCTAGGCTACGTGTTGTCCACATGCATCCTTTCCTTGGAAATTCTGGATACTAATTTCCCACTGACCCATTCCCAGGCAAATGGCACACGTTTATGACCAGATCAGCAGAATATTGGCCATGTAGTCTTGTAATATTAAGGAACCTTCGTCAAGAGGACTTAGTCTTCCCTTCTGCCCGTGGGGCTGATTCTAGGAACAGTCGTAGATGTGAAAACTAGTAGGACCCAAGAGTTCCCATGGAAGCAGCTATAACCAAATTTTTGCTTTCCATTTTTTTCTTATTATACAAGTTGAGCATCACTCTAATTTTTATCCCCCTCTTTCACCTTTAGGAATTCTATGAGGGCTTAGCAATTGCCATGGATCCTTGTGAACTATGGTATCCTGACTGCCACTCCGGGCTTCATTACCATTTTGGGGATTGTGTCCACCTTGTCTCTGATGGTTGACTTTTGTTCCCAGGCTCTACCATTCCAGCACAGTCTCCCTGGTCCACCATGGCCTACACTAGTCATCACTGAATTTCTCAAAGACGCCGGTCGCCTTTTCACTAGCATATATTGACTTTGTAAGGAGAGTATCCTCTGGGCCCTCCCTGGGGACAGTTAGGTGGTGAAATTCCTGTTCTTACCTAATAAATTTATTTTAATATTCTCACTTCTCTTATATTGACCATTTTTTTCTATACCATACCAAATAAATTCCTGTATTTTTATCTCATTGACTAGAGTCCTTTGTCATGTTCAAGCTAGAAAATTAGGAAAAGTTTCAGATACTTTTGCAAAAATGTTGAATCTTCAGTCAGTAAATTCTCAGCTATCCAGTTACATATTCTACCTCCTTAGACCCCACACCTGAAGATTCTCTCCCGTACATGCTCTCTGGCTCCCAGGAATGTCAGCAGCAAGCAGCCATTTCCTGGGCAGGGGCTGTAATTCCCCGCTTGGGCTATCCTGGGACTGGACTTCGGTTATCGGCCTGGAGGCAGTGCGAGGTGGGAGGTGGGTCTTAAGGACAATCATCATATTGAGAAGCATAGTTTAGCTCTACTGTTCTCTTCTTAAAACTGCACTTGGTGCCCTATTACAGCGTCTTTCCACTCTGGGTGATAGGCAGACGCACCATGTCAGCCCTCTGCGTGGTCCTTTCCTGGCTTTGGGTAACTTCCTTTCATGAACGCATGGAATAGTACCCAGTCAAGAATTTGAAGGATTCCTTCACAGGTCTCTGGAGCTCTGTCTCTGTACACCTGCCTCCACTCTGATATTGTGTCCCTCAAATTCTAGCTGCCTTTTCCTGCCCAACTCTGATATGTTTTAGCTTTCCCTGCCTGCTCTGCAACACTAGGCAGTAATCTGGGCAATCTGAGGACTCACTTTGCTTATTTCCTTCTTTAGGTCAGTTCTGCCTACGGTCCAATGTCTGAAAACCATTCCATTTCCATACTTATTTTTTTCTGTATTCCAAGTTGTTAAAGGAAGGAAATAAATATGTTTCTTATCATTCTATTATATATATATATATATTTGGACAAGTTTATTTTAAAAAGGGAAATAATGTTGCTATAGATTCATCAGATTATGGGTGTTTGCTAGTGGTAGATTTTTTTTTTTTTTTGAGAATATTTATCTCCTTTAATTGTGGATTAGCACTCCACTTGGACTCCAGAATTTAGGCCTGGTTTAAAAAAATTGCAAGTAATCCTTAGTGACTTACTATATTTTTTTTGACTAATTGCCAAGAGGTAAAAGAGGTTTGAGGGTAAGTCTGATGAGTTCAGTTTTGAATTTATTTTTGCAGTTTTTTCTTTAATTTCAGGTGGAGATGTTCAGAAATAGGTTGAGTGGAATGACTTCCAACACTCAAGAAAGCTTTCAAATGTAAATAGAGATTTAAGAATCGCCAGCAGACAGTTAGAGTCTGAAGCAATAAATATGACCAGCTCGTAAAGAAGAATGAGAGAAGAGGGTGCAAGGTGGCCTCCTATTCAGGGACATGGGCTAACAGAAAGGCACAGAAAAAAAGAACTTACAGGAAGTGTAACCTGGAAGACCATAGTTAGAACTAAATTCAACATCAGTTTTCTAAAAAAAAACAAAAACAAAACAAAAACAAAAAAAACCCTAACATTTAGATGAATAACGAGTACTGAAAACTCAATATTAGTAATACTCTGTGAGGTAAACTGCCTTATAACCATTCATTGTCATTTCTTTTCTCCACTCCCTCTCCTTCTCTCCCCTGAAGCAGGAAATAAATACTCAGCCCTGGGAGGCTGAGGAGGAGATCCCTGCTGGAGTGGAGTACGGCCTGAGATCATCTTTACGGGCCCTTCTGAATCTAATTGACTATGAAAAATTGATAAAACACAGATTTTACAATAAAATAGCAATAAAAACTAATCAAAACAACTTTGAGAGGCGTCCTGCCACACACACCGTCAAGGCCAAAATAGCTGTTCAATACTTTTTCCATAGCCATAACAAAAAATTCTTGGAAAATACTGCAAACTGGCTTGGGGCTCGTTGGTTTTATAACCCATATTTCTACTTCATTTCTCTCCATTTGAGGTTGAGTAACTCTGAGGTTAGAATTGTATTGCTCTTTATGTGGTCAGACGGTTTCGTTTTTGAAATTACGCCTCTGCACCAGGCTTTGGCAGCTAGCGGGTTCTACCCTTCCTTAAATAAGGAATCCCCAGAAAGGAATTAGATTGGTGCTTTATTTGATCACAATTCTTAGCCATAGATGCTGTTTACATAAAGGTGTTAAACCCCCAGACAAAGCAGAATTCGGTCTCCTCTGAAAGATTAAAATGGAAAGATTTAGAATTTTATGGGCAGAACAAGTTATTTCTTTAAAAATATTCAGGAGATAGTCATTTGGGGAATAGAAGAGATGGGAGTTCACATCTGTTGATGTGACTAGGTGTTTAAAGTATGGTTTTCATTTCTTACCACCCACTGAACTAGGACACGAGACAATGCCTCCGGAGACGTAGTAACTTGCCCAAGGTCATCAAGCTAGTACATGTGACTTGTCTGTTCTGGTTCTGGAGCCTTTTCTCTTTCTAGCATCACACTGCCTCTGTAGTATAGGAAGGTAATTTTTTCTGTGTTCTCTCTGAAAATTCAGAGAGCTTGCTTCACTCTGCAGGGTTCAGAAATGACATTAGCAGTGCAGAGATGAAATTTCGCCAGCGGGCTTAATATGATGTATTGTTTTTACTGCTGAGGTACACAAGTGCACAGAACAAAGTAACCTAGTTCACTATATTAGCAAGAAGTATGTTCTTGGAAAATAACACAGGACTTGCTTTCAAAACGCTTCGATCTGCCACTTGTTGTGTGTCATTGAACAAGGCGGTTTACTGTCTCGAGCCCCAGTTTCCGCTTTTGAAGAATGGAGTAAAAATGCTCACCTCACAGCACTTCTACAGAAATCTCATTCTGCATCCACCTTTAGTGATGATCCAGAAGCTTGAAAAGGCACTCCTTGCTACTAATTTCCATGTTTAGCGTTCACAAGCAGTTCATGAAAGAAGTACTTCGAGGGAATGCTAGATCACACCCCACGTGAGCAGTCTGAAATTTCATCACTGATCCAATGCGCCGTGGCAAGGAAATGGGGGAAGGTGTGAAGGCAGATGTGACAGATAAAATGACAAATAGTGAGAGAAGAGATCCACAAGGGGTGACGGGGAGTGGAGTCTGGCATCCCTTCTATCCTAAAAGCAAAGTGGCCCACAGCAGTTCCCACATCTGCAGGAAGAGGTGGGCTGGAGAATACATGGGAATCAGGATGAAGCAGAAAGAATTAAACAATATAGTAAATGTAAGTGTATGTAACTTCATCCTAGCTTAAACAGGTTCTAAAATAAATATTAGTAGGTTTTTCTCCATCCTTTATGGGAAGTGAGAACCTAGAGAGATAAAGGGGTCTGGATTAAGCGATCTATGGTTTTAAACATCTGAACATATGTTTGGAAAAATCTGCCTGGCCATGAGGTAGAGGAGAAAATACAACGGCAAGCTGAAGGATTGGTTAGGAGGCTACGCAATAGCCCCGGTAACAGGTGATGTGACCCGAACTGGGGTTCCAGCAGTGGAATAGAACAGCAGGGATGGATTTAAGAAACACTCTTGAGCCCTGGCTGGTGTGGCTCAGTGGACTGAGTGCGGGCCTGCGAACCAAAGGATCGCGGTTCAATTCCCGGTCAGGGCACATGCCTGGGTTGCAGTTGGGTCCTCACTAGGGGGGAGCCCTGGAGGCAACCACACGTTGATGTTTCCCTCTCTCTCTCCCTTCCTTTCCCTCTCTAAAAATAAATAATATATTTTTTAAAAACAAACACTGTTGAGAAAGAGTAAGATATTGAGACAAACATTGGTTAGGGGACTAGAGGAAAGGGGTAAAGATGATTTTGAAAAATTTAGTCAGAGTGATTGAAAAGGTAGAGGAGAAATTAACTGAGATGGATCTCACTGTGGAAGGGTTAGATGTTAGGGCTAATTTTGGTCCTGAGTGCTTTTGAGAAATGCTCTAATACTAGGGGAGTTGGAGATTTAGATGTGGAGTTCAATTAATAGGGAAGAGAAGCAGAACCAATATCATTTAACCAAGAAAATGTCATCAGAATAGAATAAGAATATGTTTTCTGATTTGAGCTGGTAAATGTTGGGTGAGCTAATACATGAAAACTTCCAGGCGCTATTTAAAGAAAGAGAGAGATGCATAAATAACAAGAGTAATAACAATAGCTAAGTTTTCTGTGCACTATACACCAGACACGCTGTTCCATGCAACGATCTACGATGTAGGTACTATTAGTATCCGCATTTCACAGAAGAGGAAGTTGAGGCACAGGTTTGGGAGTAAGTTTCCCAAGGTCCTACACCTAGCGAATCAAATCTGCATTGCAAACCCGGAAACCTAACTCCAAAGCCTCTGTTTATAATTGCGACGTGGCTGTCTTGCCCAGAGAACATCATGTATACCTGGGAAGGTGGGCACTGAGTAGAATTAATATATGTTTGAAAGAGGTCGACAAGTGATAAGCGTCATATGTTTGAATTGCTGTTCTTGCTATTTTACCAATGAGGATGTCGAGGAGTGTAGGGGACAAATACATTCCCATAGGTTATGTGGCTAGTAAATGGCTGATGTAGGAATTCAGATGCTCTGAAAGCTGTTGCTCTCTTCCGTAAGGCCTGTCTGAGGGTGTGTACGCAATCTCAGGAGGAGAGCATTCACTCACCGCACGCTGAAGGAGTGCCTACCAGGCGCCAAATTATGTCACCAGCTGGGAGCCAGTGACATAAAGTGTCATTCAGTCTTTGTGCTACCAAAAAGCTCACGGGTTAGTGTGGGAGACAGACGAATAAGAAAGAAACAGACAAAGAAGACAGTGCCATGTGGGGATGCTCAGAGGGGCACAGAGAAGGGACAACCTGGCAGTTGGTATTTTATCCAATTCACTACATGCCTATTGATCCCCTCCCCCTGCGTTCTGGGCACTGTGCTGAGAGCTGAGGGAACAGACAAGGAAGACAAGATACGTGCTCTCAAAGTTGCCCCCAAAAGGTGGCAGCATCACAGAAATTTGTTCGTATTCAAAGACATACCTAGTAATTCCACGTGAGGTACCTAAATCCCATTTGGCTGCTAGGGCATTTTATATAGAAAGTGGGAATTCTAATATTTGCTTTGTTTATGTCTATTATTGTACTTATGTCTCCTTTCTCCCTACGTGTGCCTAGAGACCCAAGTATCGTGTGAAGTCTTTTAATTTAAATAAGTAGGGATGGATAAAAGTAATATACTGAAGAAATACTGCATTGAGTGTGGGTAAGAAAATGATACTTCAAAAGTGGTTTCATCTAATATGAGAATTGAGCTGTGGCCAGTTTTCACACCTCAGCACCTTAACCGTATTGTATTTCTAGGAGGCAGAGAATATTAAATATTGTTAATGATTGATTGCATCTCAACTTTCAAGTGTTACATCAAACAGACCTTTAAAAGGGGGGGGTGGATTTTATTCTCTTAAAGTACATCTACAGAACTTTTTCATTATTAAAAACTAATGCTCTGGATTTACTACATTTAAATCCAAATTGGATCCGAGAGTAAAATTCCTTTTTGGCAGCATCATCAATAATTTACCATGTCATGGGCTTTCTTTCTGGGGCACAGAATATTGGCTAGGGGGATTCCGGCTGACACATTATAAAACAAAGCTGGCAAATGCATTGCATGAAACTTTGCCAATGTTACACCCACCCGAAGATTCCCAAGTGACCCAGCACGACTTTTCCTTTACAGCTGCCCTCTGAGAATTGGTGTGCACCCCTGAACCCCTAGAATGACCTAGAACTATGGAAATCTACACGCCTGGGATGGATATCAGTATTCATCTAGCTTACCCCCTCTCCTAAATCAGGAATTATTTTGTTTCAAAACACCCCTGAGAGAGAGAGGTTCACACAGGTCCGGCTGAACTTAGTGCATTTAAAAGCTCCCCCACGTCGGTCCGCTCTAAACACTAAACAGCTGATACCTCTTAGACACTTCAACCCAGCGGCTCTTGTGTATTCCTCTGAGGCCACGGTGAGCCTGGCTCCACTCTCCTTAGTGCACAGCCTTGCAGATGTTTGAAGAGTACAGTTCGTCCTTTCTAAATCTTATTTTCAGGACAATAGTACCAGGTCCTGCAACTAAATCAATTACCCTTTTCTGGATTTTCTCTAGCTTTTTGAAATTCTTTATATATTATAAGGCCCGAACCAATACCTATACGTCCAACCCATTTTAACATACCGCCTACCGCTAGAATGTCCAGTGACAGAGAGTGTGATTCATCTCACAAGCCACCTCCAACCAATAACTTGCTAGTGACTGCCTGGATCGCTGTATCAAGAAAGAGTCTAACACCATCTCCAGCTCTGATGTTCTCTGGGTTCCGGTGGGGTCTCTGGGCTCTGTAATGTCTGCCACGGGTGCCTCAGGGGAGAGACAGCAGTTTCACCATATTCGATGCCTCAGATATAAGGACCCACTGAATAAACATCTCTCCGTGTTTTCACATGGAAAAAAGCTAGAGTCTTGTCCCTGTGTTTTCTTCCACCTAGAGTATCCTGTTACTCTCTGAAAGCTTCTTTACTGCCCAGAGTTCCATGGATCTCTGGTATTTAAATGCCGACAGGCAGAAGCGAGAAAGCTGGGAACTATTTGGGCATGTTGAAAAATCATACCTTGGTCATAAGTTGGCTTATTCAAATATTCTTTCGAAATTAATGAGTATCTCTGAAGAGAATAATAAAGACAATAACATGATAAAAACAGAATAAGTGGCATTTTATTGTGTTTCATGGTTTTCAGATCACTCTTGGATCCAGTCTTGCCCTTGATGCCTATGGCACCATCAGTATCATTGTTCCCGTTTTAAAGCTGAGAAGACAATTTCAGAACAATTAACACGCCCGAGAACATTCGATCAGTATGTCCTATTGAATCCAGGTTTTCTAGCTGTCCGATCCGAACCTTTCCCCATGTAGGACGGGTTTTAGGGACATTTATTTTTATATATCTTCACAGTTCTGCTGCCAGGCTGATGTGTCAGGGCTGCCTCTCTCTACCTGTGGCTACAGCTCCTTCGGGAAGACCTCCCCCCGACTGAAGCTCTCACTGTGTGCTGGTAACAGCCCTCTTTCACGCCCACTCTGAGCCGAAGGGCAGGGACGGTCAGTTACCACCTCTAGGTTCTGAGGAGGCATGGGGTGTGCCTGGCAGAGCTGTAGCGAATGGCTGTTGCTTGCTTCTGAGACTCTCCCCATCCCGTGTCGGTTCCCTTAACCTTGACCTTAACTGTACATAGGCCTTTCAGTAAACCCTCTTCAGTTATCCCTTTGAGTACGCCTTCCATCTTCCTGCCGGGGCCCTGACTAAGGTCACTGACCGCAGGGCAGAAAAGACCCCTGAAGCCCTTCCCTGACTTCCTTACTGTACAAGGAAAGCTTGGGTCTGAATCACGCTAAGACTGCCCATTAAACAGAAGCTGCCCCGTTCTCTGATGAGAGCAGTTACCGAGACAAAACTCGATTATTTTTCTTGGGACTACTCCTTTAGGAAAGATAACTTCCCAAATTCAGGACTGCGTGAAGCTCGGGGAGTCTCTAAATTTAGACTGTGAGGAGGAATTCGCTTTTTCCATATTCATCCACGTTTGACTTATTAATCTGTCTGTATTAAAGTGGAGCTTCTTTCTTTCCTCTTGTTCTTGACAAAATAAGGTCAGTTTCAGTGACATAATCTACCATTGATGTGTGTGTGTGTGTGTGTGTGCGTGTGTGTGTGTGTGTACTTCCCAAGAAATAAAACTAGTGGTATGAATATGAAAAATTCTACTTTGAAATCATTCATCTAAACTATTCAATCAACCCTAAAAGTATGAATGAGAAGTTTTCATTAATTTCCTAACAATGATCTTCTATAGCCACTGGACTTTACATAGAATATAATTCTATGCCTTTTGGAGGTGTTCATGAATTTCATCCAGAGCCATGCGGCTAGAATGCTCTTTTACGTTTTCTACTTTTTTGAAAAATATAATGATATCATTCAGACTTAGTGTAAAAGAACATATATCACTCAAAGGTTTTTAAAGATCTTTATCAGGGAATCTAAAGCATTTTTAAGACAAGGCTGGAAACGTGGCTACGGCTGTGTGCCCAGGAGCGTGTCTTGTGATCCAGAAGATCACAAGAAGGACCTGCCCCTACCACCCCAGAGCCGCTGTGTTTTGCCGCAGTCAAGAAATGAGGAATTTAGGGATAGCTACTGAAATGAATTCGAGAACACACCTCAGTAGCTGCAATCCAGGTCCAGGAAGCTGGATGAGGAAGCTCCCATTACTATCACTATAAATGCTCTTGACCTTGATGTGCCTGGTGAGTTAACAAAGGGACACTGAACCTGTTCCGGGCTGTAGCTACCTCGTACTTTCTCGTCTACATGTGGGTAAGCTTAAATTAGCCCTTTCAAACTCTTCTTCCTTCCACAGGGTCTGATCGCTGCGACCGAAAAGGGCCCTGCTCTTTGGAGAAACACAGCCGACCCAACCCTACGTAAACACTGGAGGTGCGTGAATGTGCGTGTGAGTGTTGGGAAAGGGGTGCGGGAGCTCAGAGAAGTGGGCTGTGCCAGGAACTTGCGCCGTATTTTGAGAGCAAAGGGAAGACCTGCAGAGTTCGAAGAGGCAGTTGAACGTGCACTTTCGGAAGATCACCTTAGCTGTTACGTAGAGAGTTACACCAGGGGGCCGTCCCCAAGGTGAGGCAAACGAGGAGGCTGTTGCAACAGCCCAGGCAAGAGGTGAACTCAGGAACTGGCAGCAGGAATGCACCTGTTTTTCCCCAGATACTGGGAGCCTCAGGGATGTCAGAGCACCACCCTTCCCTGGACTCGTCCTCTCTCTCTCCCTCAATATTCCTGCTGCTGCCGCTCATTCCAGGCGGTGATTTCACGGACTCTTTAGAATCAGCTGGGAACATTCTCCTGGGGTCCTTCCAGGCTATTTAGCCTCCACGGTAACGCCCCGTTTTTCAATAGATTTTCATTTTTCTCTTCAGCAGCTCCTCTCACCTCACCAGTTATTACTTGACCTTCATCTTCTGAGCCTGACTAGTATGCAGACAGCTTCCTTGGAATTTTTAGCTGACAGATGCGATCTAAAGTTCCCTGCCTTTGCCTGAAAATAAGAAGATCAGAATGCAAAAATCTTCCCCGCTCTTTAAGGGAAGGATGATAAAATAAGTGTTGGGGGAGGGGGCAATGGGAAGACCATACCCACTCCTGGCTTCCATCTGCACACACTCAGAGTGCCTCCTGATGAGAAATCCCAGAGGCTCTGGGGTTTTGTGTCTAAGTGTGTATTTTTAATTTGAGATTCCATGCAGACCAAATTGCACGTGGCCAGCGTTTCTGCAAGAAAGCATTAAAAACCTTCTACTTTGCAATGTCATTGCTTGCAAAGGAGGGACAGTGATTACTTTATGAATTTTTGAGATAGTAGAAAGAGAACTGGACTCGTCGGAAGCCTGAGTTTGGAATTTTATTCCACCGCTCAGCAGGTATGTGGGGTAATAATAATCCACATATAACAAGGTTTTTCATAAGATAAATCAGAAAACATTAAACCATTTTGGTTCCCGTGTATAGCACTTGATTGAACTAATTTTGTCAAGGTTACCAATGATGTCTATGATGTAAAACCCAAAGGCACCTTTATTTTTCCACCTAATTCACCATTTCAGCGGTATCTAACACAGCTGAGTGTCCACCTTTTCTAGAAAATACTTGACTTTCTCAGGTTCTGGAGTTAGCTGCTTTTACTCTCTGACTTCTCAGTCTCCTTTACCAGTTTCTCTTCCTTCATTTGATAGAAATGTTGGGAATCTTAGTTCTTAGCCTCAGTTGACCAACTCTTCTTTCTCTAACCCCCCAAAGATACACGCCCCCCCCCCACATTTCCGCTAGCATGTTTTACGGACAGCTCAAACTAACCATGCATATGTCAGATGTTTATCGTTTGATTATTACGCATTTGCTCTCTTATGTTCTCTCGGTATGGATGGGACTGGAAGCCTGAAAACGACAACTCCCAGACTCCCAAACCTGCTGACTTTGCGTCAGGTTCTTTCAGCGACAGGTACTACGCAGAGATGAGAAAGGGGAAGGAGCTGAAGACCACAGAGCTCCTGGCCACTCCTCTGGCAATGGGGCCCCTGATGTTTTCTGCTCGGTGGCAGCTGCCATGATTTCAGCAATGTCCGTGGTGGCAGGTTAAGCAGCGTCGGTGGCAGAGGTTGCCATGGCGTTAGAGAGAGCATCGAAGGCTCCTGTTTAGCAGCAGCAGGGGCTGGTGGTTCCGGCACCATCGGCGGTTAAGTGTGGCGAACACGCCCCAGCCCACCGGTGGCAGAGGCTTCCTGACCTCCGTGTAATATTCGATCCCCCTTTTGCTTCCCAGTCCTTCCAACGCCTTGATCAGGGCTGGCTTACCCATCGGTCACAGCAGGCACAGTGCCTCGGGCCCACAATGGTTTTAGGGCCTTAGAAATGCTTTCCTCTTTTTTTGTAATCAGAAGGAAAAAAAGTGAATGGAGGAAGGGACCCATGAAAACAAAAGCTCCTGGGGCCACGGAACTTGTAACGCAACCCTGACCTTTGTGACCATTTCCCAGCAACGAATTCCTCTCCGGGCAAAATGTCTAGTGATTTCTGCTTTTCTTATCTGACACTGGCTACATCAGCGTGCCAAACAGAACTCTTGATGCCTGCCCCGAAAATTCCTGTTCTTCGTTCTTCTCTGTGTTAGGGAATGGTGCTGTCATCCACCACGAACGAACTCAGGTCTGACACCCCAACCATCATCCTTAGTCCTGCTTTCTCTTCAGCACCAACATCTAAAGTGTCACCAAATTCTATCCATTCAACAAACACAATATATATCTCAACTCTGCCCACTGGTGTCTGTTTCAACCGGTACTGGCTAGTCCAAGCCACCATCGGAATGAAACCAGACCCGGTTAGCACCCCCCACAAGGTCCTGTTCCCTGGACCACACGTCTTCTCCCAGTCTCCGACTCACTCCACCCCTTGCTTGCTATGCCAGTGTATCAACGGCCCCACCTTTTCGTGCTTCCCTGTCCCCATATCCTTTGGCAATGGCTTTCCACGAAGACTTTGAGCTCACGTCCTTCTCATCTTTAGGAAGATGTTGCTGCTTAGATGATGTGACTTAAAATTGCCTCACCTCTTCAACACCCCCATTACACCTTCGGAGACATTGCAGACCTGGTTTCAGAGGCTGGCTCCACTATTTTGTAGTTCTGTGATCTCTTAATCTCTGAGGTCTGTTTTCTTCATATGTAAAATGGGAATAATAATTACCTTATAGGGATATTGTAAGAATTTAGTGGAATAGAATACATAATGCTGATCCTCAATGGGTCCTCAGTCCTAATTTTCCTTTATCAAAATATTGCCAGCAATATGCTTTAATTGACTTTCATTTTTGATTTAGGGGTCTGCCTAAATAAGACAAAAACAACAACTTTGAGGAATAAAAACATCTCTGTAACTTTGCTTTAGCAAATGTTTTATAATTACACTGCACACTAAGAATCTAGGGGTGCACTCCTCTCAGATGCCTTGTTATTAAATGCAGGTCCGTGCCTGTGTCCGTAACATACCTGGGACCCAGGGGACAAATAACATTGAATTCCTCACATGAATGTGTTTTACGAGAGTTTTCCTGAGGATCATAGTAGAGACATTTATGGCTGCAGAAAAGGAGACTTTTCCAGAGTCATGTCGTGCGGCAAGAGACACCAAATGGTTGTAAAATGAAAAGCGTGTTTGCATTGTACAGATCCACAAACTGCCACCCGAACTCGGCATCACATCCCCCGTTTTTCCCCGGGTCTTCATTTCCTTTTCTCTGTAAGACGCTGCGAGATATAAAAAACAGGTGAGGTTTGATTGCCACTGATCCTGCTACTGAAAGATTCCACGCTTTAGAACCAAAAAATTTAAAAGGGGATAAAAAATGCCTGCAAAGGATTTTTCCCTCTGGACATCCCTATCATTTACACACGTCGGGCTCAGCCATTGGCTGCTGTTAACAATGAGGAAACTATTGAATTTGTAAATACAGCAGCTGCCGCTGGACGTGCATGTTTCAACAGAAAGAGTGAATGGGTAAGTCCATGCTTTGGAAGAAACAGAATCATGTTCTCAAGGTGAAATTAAAGCAAAGAGCAAATTTGGGTTGAAGGATTTCCCCCCTCCCACATCCCTGCAATGGGTGTGGTTACCTTGGAGACAGAAATGCCAAGTACATCCTCTTGCCAAGGGAGCAGCTTCCTTTAACCACTCTGAGTTCACCCCCTGCCACACGGCACACTTCAGTTTAGCAGTTGGATGAGAAAAATCCCTTTTAGGTTGTAGAATAGGTGGGTCCCCTGCCCCCCATCACGATCCAACTATCACTCCAAAATGAGGAGAAAAGGAGCATCCAAGAAGGTCACGTAAGACGCTGTTTCCCAAGGTTTATTTTCTGGAACATCAGCTGCACGAGGAATTAATAAGTGTTCCGAGAAAACGGATTTTGTGGTGAAGTACGATTGGGAAATGCTACTTTACTTAGGGCGAAACATGTCTCTTTTCTACAGGACTTCTTAGAATCCTTACTAACTTGCACTGTGAATCACCAAGACTAAGATATGGCACATGAATTTTTGATAAGAGCACTATTCATATCTTATGGGAATAAAATGTGAGAACAGAGTAAACAACGAAGTTCCTGCCTTCGAGTCAGCCATGGCCTAATGGGAACACAGTTGCGTAAACAAACTGTTAAAACAAGCGATTTAAGTTGAGACAATTAAGATCAAGACAGCAGCGCTGCCCCGTAGGAGAAAACCAAGCCAGTGGGCGGAGTCACTGATCCCCGAGGAGGTGGCCCTGGAGCTGAGCCCTCACAACGCAGTGGCAGACCTGCAGCGCCTTCTGCCTCAGTCCACCATTTCCGACTGTTCGTGTGGAATAAGCAAAACTTTACCTCCAATAAAGCACGTGCTTTTCCTATTCTGCTATTTAGACACACATGCCTTCTGCTGCCTTTGGAAGCTGGATGGATGCAGATCCAAGTCTCAGCTCTGTCTCACTACCTCTGCTGCCTTGAGCAACTACCTTAACCTCCTCTGTTTTCAGAATTGTCATCAGAATTGGAGATCGTATTCGTAAAGCATTGGAAAAGTGCTGAAATATAACAGGTTCAACAGTTCGGAATATTATTAGTCTTGGTAGTCTTAACAGTGGAATAGATTTACAGACATCTAATTTAAGCATTCACTGCTTAATTCACATTAAGGTTAATTCACATTAACCCCACTCTGTAATATGTTTATATTACGGCTTCTGTTTGAAACTCTGATGAAATTCAATTGCATTTTTTCTTTGTTTTATTTGATTTTTATGTGAACTTGTATTTTTATTTCTGTTGGGTATACACCTAGCAGGGGAGTTGCCAGATCACATGGTAATTCTTTTTTTTTTAATTTTTTAAAAATTGTTGTTCAAGTATAGTTGTCTCCATTTTCCCACCACCACTTCCCCCCATCCCAGTCATCCCCACCTCCCACCCTCAATCCTACCCCCCTTTGGCTTTGTCCATGGGCCCTTTATACATGTTCTTTGATGACTGTCCTCCCTTTTCCCCCGATATCCTTTCCCACCTCCTCTCTGATCATTGCCAGTTTGTTCTTCATTTCCATGTCTCTGGTTTTACTTTGCTTGCTTGTTTATTTTGTTGATTAGGTTCCACTTATAGGTGAGATCATATGATGATATTCAATCATGTTTAATAAGCTCAGACTCTGAAAGACGTGGTGCTACATCTGGGATATATACAAAACGGGCTAACCACAGAACTTGTCCTAGACCCACAGTCTCCAGTGTAATGCTGTGAGTGAAGTCTGAGAAAGTAGAAGCATAACAATACACACAGTGGATGTAGAAGTCAACAGGCACTAAGTAAGAGATAAGACACCATGGAGAAGAATGGCACTTTCCTTTCATAGATGAGGGAAAACTTCCTGAAAGAAGGTCATTTAAGCAGGGCTGTAACGTATGACACATATGTGGACATAAGAGAGTAGGGAGAGAGATATAGGACAAGAAAACAAAAGAAGCAAAGTAATAATTTGCCCACTTATTGGCCAACTTATAAAGCTACTGTGAGTGATAAATGGAACATAAAAGTAGGAAGATAAATAGGTAACAGATTATAAAAGGCTAGGGAGTTCATGGCCTGCGTTTGTCAATATGTCCCGTTAGAGAGCTCCATAAAACACAACACACAACTTTCAAATGAACAGCTGTCAATTGGAAAGGAAAATCTACAGGAACCCCAAACTCTGCCAAATTAACCAAATTAGCTAACCTCATTACTAACAAAAATCTTGACTTTAATGTGCCTAAATGGACAATGAATGAGATATTAGGCCTGGGGTATTGGGGATAGATGGTCACACACCTGATATCTCCCTACAAAGTAAGAGCCTTCCAAATACCCCAAAAATAAAATATGAGGCCTTAAAAAAAATTGATCCACTATCGTAGGAATTCACAAATAAAATCCATTTGTCAGCCCGGACATGAAAACAAAATTGTGCTCTCTGATTATTTGTTACCAAAGATCTGTTACCCTTGAATTTGGAATTTGAGTGCATACTGCATGAGTTTAGGAAAAGTGCAAGCTGCGATATTAACAGAAAAGGGATTCCAGACAGTTACTGTTTTGGTAGCTCCAGGAAGAAGCAAGCACAAAGCCATTTTGGCGGCACATGTTGTCAAAAAGGTTTACAAAACATTATCTATGCTTCAGCCTCACTGAAGACTAGCTTGCAAATGAAAATTACATAATTCACAAAGAAACAATCATCAGAGAGAGGTGGAAGATCAGTAAACAGTGAAAGTAGATCCCCAAGAACTTCAGATAATAGAAAGTATGACATAAGTATATTGAAAATGATTAAAAACAAAAAAGAAACCATATATATGAGCAAAAAGTAAGATATCCTTAAAAACATGTATCTGAGAGAGAATTTATAAATGAAAAAATAGTCATTGATACTAAAATCAATGTATAATATAAAAATAGTAGCTTAGAATAAGCTGAAAAAAACATTAATGAATTGGAAAATAGACCTTAAGAAATTACCAAGAATATAGAATAGAGAGATAAACATTACAAAAGTTAGGAGATATGGAAGATAGAATTCAAAATAACATAAAAAGAAATGGCAGGAGAAGTAACGTCTGAAAAATCATAGCTAAAACTGTCCCATTTTTCACACTAACTTCCTTCACTACGAAGACTAAACTCAACCTACCACTGTCTTTCACCAGGATTGTTTTAGTCGCCTCCTACTCACCCTCCCTGCTTCTGCCCTTGCCCCTAGAATGTACCCTCAACATCTGAACCTTAAAAAGTCAAAGTCAGTCTACATCATGTCCATTCTCTGCTTAAATCCTTCCAGGGCTCCCTACCTCATGAATGCGGAAAGTGCACACAGCGGTCAGCATGGCCCTATGCGACGTGACCTGCTAGCCCCCTGAACGTGTCCCCTTCTCCTCTCGCCTGGCCCACTCCGCTCCAGCCATGCCCCTCCCTTGCCACTGCACACTCTGATCATGTTTCCATCACAGAAATTTGACCCTACAGGTTCCTCTGGTTGGATGATTTCCCCCAGATACCTGCATTGGCACTGCTTTCTCCTCCTTCAGGTCTTTGTACAAATGCCACCTCATGTATGAGGACCTGCTTCATGATTCTATTTAAAATCACAGAGCGCCCTCCCTACCCTGGCACCCCCTTGTTCCTTTTGCCTCCTCATTTTTTCCATAGAACTTACCGTTCATGAAATGTTATTTATGTATTTATTTATTATGTATGTATGTATGTATGTATGTCCACCACTTTCTACAACCCTACCCAAGAATATAAACTTTGTGAATGATAATATCAAAACTCGTGAAAATTGGTCCTGACCAGTGTGGCTCAGCTGGTTGAATATCATTCTGCAAAGTGAAAGAAAGGTCGCTGGTTTGATTCCCAGTCTCCGATGATGTTCTCTTTTACATCGGTGTTTCTCTCCCTCTGTCTCTCCCTCACTCCTCCTCTCTCTAAAAATAAATAAATAAGGTCTCTTTTAAAAAAGTCAAAGTTGGCGAAAATAGTAATTACAGAAAAATCTTACTTTAAATTTCTATGCTATAAAAAGAAGTCTGAAAATTAGACTGCTAAACTTAAACTTAAAAAGTTAGAAAATTTTAAAGAAGTGTAAACAACAAAGGAAGAACTGTAAAGTATAAGAACAGAAGTTAAATAAATAGAAAATAAAGCCATATTACAGAGCATTAAAATTAGAATTTTTATTCATTTTTAAAACATGAGTTTAAAAGAATAACCTCTAGAGAAGTTGGTCACAAAACAAAAGGAATAAGTAAAGTTAATCATTGGTCTTAAGAGTGGTATAAGTGGACATAACTGTAAAAATAATGGAAAATAAGAAATACTAAAGCAATACTATGGACAACTTTTTATTAATACATTTCAAAACTTAGAAGAAATTAACCATTTCCTAGATGAATATTACATACCACAACTGACCCAAGAGGAAATTTGAAAAATAAAAAATCAGAACAAATTAATAAAAGGCAGTAAGATGAATTATAACCTCTGTACATAGAAAGGATGGGAAAACTACTTCTTTATTTCAAAAACAAAAAATGTATCTGTCTCTCACACCACACACAAACAAAGATTTTATTTGGGTCTATAAAAATAGCATTTATATACATTGTAAAACCTGGAAAATGCCGTGGGTTATTTTTGGACAAATTTCATACGTGGTAGAAGCACAGAAAACAGGTGCGGGAATGACGCATGCCAAGTTCAGGGTGCTGGCCCCTTCTGGAAGGTCAAGTTCAGGGCGCTGGCTCCTTCTGGAAGGGCCGTGAGGCAGTCGGAGGAAGGAGGGCACCACAGGGCCTGCTGGAAGAGCTCTCATTTTCAGTGTCATTTTTTTAAAAGATTTGAGGCAGTCATAGCAAAATGTTGAGATTTAGCAAGGCTGGGTTGTGGATACAAGGGTGCTTATTATATTATTTATTGTAATTCTTTTAGTATCTTAAAACATGCCACCATTTAGAAAAGAACCCTAGGCCAAATAATCGGGTTATTTTTTCTGTAGGCAGTGAGAAATTTCGGAAGGTCTTTTACAGGAAATCTGACCGTGTAGAGCTTCAACAGGCCATCGCAGAAACCAAGTGCTCTCTCCTCCATTTCAAAGAAAGGACCCAAACACATCCGGATTCAAATAGGTATCCAGAATGAACAGGTATAGACAAGATTTGCCTTGCTATGTCAGCCAAGGAACAAAGGTGCTTTATTGAGAAACTTTCTAAAGAGAATAATATTAAACTTTTAATTCTGTTTATATGTCAAGGCACCCAAAGACAAACATTGTGAAACCTTTGGAAAATAACCAATTTAAACGGGTGGTGTTTGGAGCTGGGGAAGGGAAAGCCGCTCCATGAAAAAGTTTTGAGGCTACACAGCACCTTTGGGATGTGTTATAATCAAGCAGAAAGAAGAGCAATGTGGGTTTCCCCCGAGCTTCATTTTTAAAAGATTGTATATAGGAAGAATCATCTTAAAACTATGTGTATTTATATTTCTGCTTGCCACAGCTTATAAAAAACTCTTCTCCAGAATGCCAAGTGCATTATTGGTGTTTTATGTTTTTCAATTTTTCTGTGTAATATGTAATTATTGCAGACTCTGCCCATTTGTGTGGTCTATTGGTGAGCTACAGTTCCGAAGGGGCGCTTTCGGAGAGTTCCAATAGGCTCAGGAGAGTGATCCTCCCCACTTGGTTCATATTCTCCGATTTACAGAGCTCCATTTCTTCAATGTGCCCCCAATGACTTGAATGAGATGAAGTGTTCAAGACATAGTGTTTCCATAAAGTATTTAATCTCGAGGAGAAACAAGTTTCATTCTCACGAGGAAAAAGAAACCTAATGCCAAATATGAATTTCTTTTCATTTCTCTATTCTTTTTTTTTCTCTTGAGACTGTTTCTATATAGATAAAGGAACACAGTGGCCAGGTCATTATCTGGGTAATTTATTTCTAGAATATTTGGCCAAAGATCCGGTGGCCAAGGTGAAAGTGAGGATTGTAAGTATTGAGCTGTGTGCTAGAGGCTTCACACTGGAAGTATTCAGAAAAGACAGGAAGGCTCTCCTTCAGAGATGGGGTTAAAGACAGAAGATAACACTGCGGTTGTGGGAGAGAGAAAAGGATGGACATTTTCCAGACACTTTCCTATGGCTTAGCTGCCCCGTGTAAATCGTCTCAGTGAAATCTCGCACTTCTTTCCGTGGAGTGTTTGCTGTGTTCCTCACGTCATGAACGACAGACTGAGATTCTAACAAGCGGAATAACGAGTCTGAGACCAGGTGGTTGGCATGGGCGGGCGGCACTCAGCTCCCCACCCAAGAAAAGCTTCTGCACACAGCATAGGTGGCGAGGCTGCTGTATCTTCAGGTCTTTGCCGACACTTCTGCCAGGTTATCTTCCCCCACCCAGGCTGCTCCAAGGCAGTGACTGGGCACAGCAGTGACCCTGGAGCCAGTCCCCTCCAGCGTTGGCTCTGAGACTCTGCACTGACCTGGCCGGAGCCTTCCTGGCCCCATAGCCAGGGAGTCCTCCTATCCGAGGCCCCTTATTCCCCTGCCCTTCCCGCATACCTATGCTCTCCTGCTCCCTCTGTCTCTGTCCTTGTCTCTATCTGTCACAGTCGTTCCCCACGGTGAGTCTCTTGCACACCCTGTATCGCCATGTCACACAACTCATAGCTGTCAAATTAACAGCTGATGCAAAGGAATCGCTCTTTGAATATTGGCCTTGGTGCTACCAAAAGTACTAATCTTGTTACTATTAATAATAATTCGCCTAATATACATCATACGTTAAGTGTCCACTTCGAGCTAGGCAGCATGCTTGGACTTGCATGCGCTCAGTTTCACTACAACTTTATTAGATGGATGGCATTGTCTGCATTTACAGAGGGGAAGACAGAGGCTTAGCGGTGCTGTTAACTTACCCGGGCCACACAGCCACCCAGCAGCACAGCCACCATTCGCGCCAAACCCGTGGCCCTGACCCTCTGCTTGTTTCGTGCACCGCGCTGCTCACCAGAAGCCACGCTGCCACCTCTCGACATTCATCGCTTTGCATGTTTTAGGACGATGATTCGAAGGGTAGTTTTTCACTTGAAATGAGAATGAGTAACCAATATTTATCCAACACCAACTCTGTGCCCAGATTGTTTGGATACCTCCTAAAGATCCAGTAGAAGAGAAGGCCCAGCTCCTGCCCTCAAGGAAATCATCATCCTGCGGCGTTATTAACAATTTCAATGAAAAGGAACCATTGACACCCTTGAAACAAAGGGCCGTCCAAGAAACTAGACAATTACACAATTCTTATGAAGTGACGCTGCTCAACAAAGCACATACAAATGAGCAAATTCCAAGGCTATGAATTTCAAAATAGTAATCAGCCCCTATTAGCTAAACAAAAAGGGAACTAGGCCTTGGAGATTCTTGTAAGATTTGGAAAGATAAAAATGTGAGGTTCCAAAGTGAAGATGAAAATTAATGACAATTTTCTAGCTAGAGGGAAAAATCAATTCTCAAAATAATGGCAGATTCAGGGAGAAACATAATTGGTAATTTCTTACTTGGCATCACTTAAAACAGTTTCTCCTGGTGAACATAACAGAATGTACAATGATGGAAATAATATGTGCTTGGAAGGCACACAGAACTGTAACCCGCAAGCCTGTCAGCGTCTCCGGTTAAACAATAAAATCGGGAACTGAGGCAACAAAGAAGATGTTTCATAACCCTGCACGGGAAGTTTTACATTGTCCAGGTATCTCTCCAACAGGGGAGTCTGTTTTAATCTTGGAGTTCAGTCAGGAACTTACTCTTCCTAACTCCAGGAATATTAATCTTCTTGCCATATAAAAATTTTTTTTAAAAAACCCACAGGGAGGCAGAAAACCATATACTAAACCCCAAAAGAAAAGTCATGAGGCAGCTGGTCTGGGTACACAGACCACCAAATCTGTTAGATCTGATATGAAGGATCAAGTCTCACTAACTAGTAACTTTTTACCTATTACCTGTTAGCATCTTGGAAGCAAGCAAAACCTACTTACCAATCTTTATGGGAGCCTCAGTGCTTGAGGTAAACACTAAGAAACAGAATGAGCAAACATTAAGAGTTTTCTGTAAAATCTATGGCAAGGCCTGTTACAAATAATCGGTCCCTCAAAATGAAGTTGTCTTAGGTCCATAATGGGGGGAAGACTCGGAAAGACAACAGAAGATTTTGGATGATGTAGTAACGAGTAGTTGACACAAGACCAAACAGAAGTGTTTCTAATAGGCTTACCTGGTTAAGGCCCTTCCTCCTCAATGAGAAGGAACTGAAATGTTATCACCAACCTTTTGCATAACTTTTCCTCCTCTGTTTAATTATGAGTTAGCCGATTGTAGCATAAGGCGCACATTCTATGACCCTTTCCAGGAGGGCCATCCCCAAGAGCCCACTCTGATACACTGAGTGACTCCAACGGAACGAACTTCGGAGCAGGCAGCATGGGAATACCTGGATGAGAGGCAACACATGAAGTCTTGCTTGTTGCTCTTCGTTGAAATTTGTTGCCAAGACTAATAATATGAGGCACGATTTTAATAAGCAGCGGCAAACTGAAAGACAAGCAGAGTAGCTAAAATGAGACCAGTGATAGGTAGAGTACGTGTTGGAAACGTGCCATAAGGAAGTTAGGAAGGGACAGATCACACAGGGCCTCACAGGCCATGTTCAGAAATAAGTTAATAGGCTACAAACACTGGGAAGACACGGGAAGGGTGTAAGAAGAGAGGTGACATATCAAATTTGCACTTCTAGGAGATCTTTCAGACTGCAGTATGTAGAAAGGATCAGGCTAGCAGTGTATTAATGACAGAGTTATAACAATGGTTCAGACAAGAAACAATGGTAGCTTGGACTATTGGTGGTGGCGTAAGGCGGAAGAGGAAGTTGGCTGATGTGAAAGCATGAGAGAGAAATGGGCAGAATTTGGAGGGTGGCAGGATGTGTGGGTGAGGGAGAAGGAAGTGTCTGAGATGACCCCCAGGTTTCTGGCCTGCTTAGTTGGACAGAAGGGAGTGTGTTCACGAGGCAAGGGAGCACCAGCAGAGGGTACAGCTTGCAGGGAGGATGAGGGGTTTGCTTTTTGAGTGCAAGTGCTTGAGACAAGAGAAATGTGGAAGGTGGGTATGTGTGTTGAGCTGGAAGGACTGGTCTGAGACCGGATGTCATGAGTAACTTGCGTGGGTGTGGATGTCTTGACTGAGACTGGATGATAAAAAGGATTTTACCAGAAAGGCAAGAAAAAAGAAGCCTTCCAGCCAAAGGGAACAGAATTTATAAATGACGTGAAAAAGGGACATTCTAGGTGCTAAATTTCAAAGGCGAATTACTATCAAAACTGAAGAGGCTGTTTAACACTGTACAGGGGAGAAAGAGAAACAAGGAATTGTTGAGAATGATTACATCTAAGGAGGAGCCCAGGAGAGCAGAGCATGAGAGAAGTGCACGCTTGTTCACGTTGGGTGAATTTGTTTCTTACAGTGTGCATTTTCGGTCATTTTATTTTTTAGATTTTTATCGAATTTATGGGGGTGATGGGGTTATTAAAATTATATAGGTTTCAGGTGTACAATTCTATAACACATCATCTGTATAATGTGTGTTCAACACCCAAAATCATGTCTCCTTCTGTCACCGTTTATCCCCCCTTTACCCTCCCCTGTCCTCCACCTCCCTTCCCCTCTGGTAATCACCATACTTTTATCCATATCTACAAGGTGGTTTTTTCCTTCATCCTTTCATGTTTTTCACCCACCTCCCCAGTGCCCTCCCCTCTGAAAGCTGCCAGCCTGCTCTCTGTTATCTATCAGTCAGTGTCCGTTTTGCTTGTCAGTTTATTTTTGTTCATTATATTCCACATTTATCTTTCTCTGACTGGCTTATTTCATTTAGCATAGCATTCTCCAGGTCCATTCATTCTCTTGCAAAAGGTAAGATGTCCTTCCTTTTTGTGACTGAGTAGTATTCCATTGTGTAAATGTACCACTCACCTGCTGAAGACACACTAGGGCTGCTTCCAAATCTTGGCTATTGTAAATAACACTGCAGTGAACATGGGCTGCATGTATTCTTTCAAATCAGTGGTTCAGTTTTCTTTGGATATATAGCCAGAAGTGGAATCACTGGGTTAAAAGACACTTCCATTTTTAATTTTTTTAGGAAACTCCATACAATTTTCCATAGTCCCTACACCGATCTGCATTCCCACCAACAGTGCATGGGGCTCTCTTCTCTCTGCATCCTCACCAGCATCTGTTGTTTGTTGATTTATTGATGACAGCCATTCTGACAGGTGTGAGGTGATATGTCATTGTAGTTTTTTTATTTGCATTTCTCTTACGGTTAGTGACATTGAACATCTTCTTCTATAATTGCCTTTTTTAAGATTTTAATAAAATTAGAGGGGCACTTGAGGAAAGAAAATTTCTCTGCTTGATCTAGTTCAGGGATACCATATAAATGAGGTCTGTCTGGCAAAAGTCCAGTCTTGTTAATGTAACAAGAATGGTTTGCACAACATCAGTGTAACCTGGCAGCCAAGGAGAGTGGACTGGAAGGGGCATGTGTGAACAATGATGACTTCACTGTACTAGTTGGTAAACACTGTTGAGCAAGCGTGTGTACTGTGTGGCCATTGCATTCAAAATGACTGAGTGAGTAGAGCAACAAATCTGCATCGAATTTTGCATTAAGCTTGAACTTCCCTCTGAGGAAACTATTCGGATGATTCAGAAGGCTTTTGGGGATGATGCAATGAGTGCGGCACAAATGAAAGTGTGGCACAAACACTTCAAAGATGGTTGAGAAACTGTTGAAAGTGATTCACATTCTGGATGTCCTGCAGTAAGCAGAACACCTGAGAATGCTAAACATGTATAGGCTGCAATTAATAAAGGTCAACAACTGACATGTGAGAACTAGAAGCTGATCTAGGGATTCCAAAAAACTACTGTGTCTGAGATTTCGATGTAGGACCTTGGCATGAAACTACGTTGTGGCAAAATTCAATCCATGGCTTCTGCTACCAGAGAGGGAGGAACATCGTGCTGCGGTTGCTAATGACACTGGAAGAACTGCCTGAGGTCCCAAGGTGCCTACTTTGAGGGGACTGAGGTGTCATTGTCCTACGTACAATGTTTCTTGTATCTTGTGTCTTCTTCCATAAATGTCTCTATTTTTCATTTTACATGGCTGGGTAGCTTCTGGACAGATCTTGAATGTATATTTGAGGTCTATCTGAAGAAAGTTCAGCCATTGTTAATACAACAAGAACAGTTTTCATCACGCCGATATAACCCAGCAGCCCAGGAGAGGGGACTGGAATGCACATGTGTGAACAATGACGACTTCACTGTACTTAGTCAGTGGGGGCAGTAGACACCATTGAGTGAGTATGTGTGCTGTGTGGCCATCACATTGAAAATGACTGAGCGAGTAGAGCAACGAATCTGTATCAAATTTTGCAGTAAGCTTGAGCATGCCTCCATGGAAACTATTCAGATGATTCAGAAGGCCACAGCTATGGGCAACTGGTGATTGGCAGCTTCATCACAACAATGCACCCACTCATGCATCACGTCTCGTGCAGAGTGTTTTGGCAAAACATCAAATCACCCAGGTGACTCAACCCCCCTTACAGCCCAGATTTGGCACCCTGTGACTTCTGGCTTTTCCCAAACCTAAAATCACCTTTGAAGGGGAAGAGATTTCAGACCGTCGATGAAATTCAGGAAAATACAAGGGGGGCTTTGAAGTATCACTGTTACTGCTTTTACAAATGAGGAAATTGGGATTGAAGTCTATTAACTGATGTTTGTTTTAGGTTCGCACAGAGCACGTAGCTAGGATACAATCAGCGGCTGCTGTAGAACCAAAGCTTCCAGTCTGGCCACCTTGCCACCTGATTGAGAAAGTTAAAAGCCGTACACACGCACAAAGCACCACCATTGTTTCCGATATCAGCCCAAAGGCAGGTAGCTAAGTGTTTGTCTCCATATAAGGTGGCCGAACTGGTTCTCATACCCACTCACACAGGATGTGAGGCAACACATAGACTGGAATATTTATTAAGTAGGAGATAAAAGGACTAGATTTTGTGAAGACTGTTTTGTTTTGCCTTTTCCTTGTGACCAGGCAACCAATAGCAAGCGAAGGAAGTGGAATGTTGGCAGACGACTTGGCTAAAGCACCAGACTTCTTTGTCATCCAGTCAGACACGGGAGGTGGAAAAAATCTGCCTGGTTATCTTTGTCTGGTCTCTCTTGGCTGGAAAATAAGGTGCTCTTTGCAGGTGACAAGGATGGCCTGCTCCTTACAGTTAACAATGGCCATAAACACAAATGTCCCTCTGAGAAAGACAGAAAATGAATGAATGAATATGAATGACGGACACACACAATATTATTTACATTAGGAATTTATTTTGTGAGAAATAACAGTCCATTGTCTAGCCTCACAGAGTGAACATGTTGATAAGTTAGATATACGTGTATGTATCAGTTTTCACCGACTGGTGCTCTTCCTTTCCTCAGACATTTTATTTGCTTCGTCCTTTTGCAAAGAAACATTTCTTCCTCCTTTTTTTAACCGAAGGAGGGTTTTTATTATAAACGGTCTCTTTTAGGTGGCTCTTAGTAATAGATCTCCCCCCATGCCTTCTGTTGTAAACTATGGCAAATTCCTGGAGTGATGAAGTAGCGTCTATGAATACTATTGACTCTTCATCCATCGCAGCAGGAAAGTCCCGCCACAGCCTCACTGAGGGCGGAGTGCACTTCCCTACCCCTTGCCTTGAGCTTTGGCCGTGTGACTTGCTGGGGCAACGGCAGGTGCGGGAGACGATAGTGCATCGGCGCCGAGCGCAGGTTTTAAGAAGCCTCCGTGTTTCCGCTGGCCCTGTACCACCTGCCATCACCATGGGAAGGACATGCTCAGGCAGCTCGCTGGTCAACAGGAGGAGGAGGAGAAACAGGGAGACCAGAGTTGCCGGACCTGAACCCAGCCTGGACTTCCCATGCACTCGTAGACAATGAGCAATAATCAATGACTGTTGTTTTAGCTTTTGAGTTTTGGGGTAAAGTTTTATGCAGTAATTTAATCAGTGCGAGGTATATGGAAAACGTGTATATTTTAAGTATGCACATGTACATTTATAGTTAGCATAGTAAATATATGAAGTTTTTTGTATTTTCAGAAACACTATACTCTTTCATAACTCAGCGCTTTTGAACATGTCCTTTTGACTCAGTCTGCTTAGTAAACTTGTATTCATCCTTTAAAATTCTGTTATCATCTCCAGCTTCTCTGTCAAGCCTTGTCTGATGTTTCTTGAGAACCAAATCACTTTCCACTTTGCACTAAATATATACCCTAAACATATTTCTAATTTTTTATCTCTTACTAGATTTCTGTGACAATATAGGTCAAAGACTGTCATGTATTTGTACCCTATTTTATGTATATATCAGATATTAATATATAATATATTTTCAGATGATTGTTAATCAACATATCAGATTATTGTTAAATATTGATAGGAAAGAATAGCTTGGTCTGTGACAAGATTCCGACTTCTTATTATGTTCCTCCAAGTTCAGATGTATATACAAATAATACTGTAGGAGATCAATACACACTATGAAGATTTTAAAAATACTCATATTAGCAACATTCTTTCTCCACTGATATGAAACACCATCTGTGTTACACATGTAGTTCCCATCAATTATTGGATCTGCTTCTGAGCTTTCTAATTTGTTCCATTGCTACGGTTGTCAATTCCTGGGCATATTCCACACTATTTTAACGGCTACAGCTTTAAAATATGTCTTACTAGCTGGGAGAACACATGCAGTCCCATCCTCCGTCCAATTATTTTGGCTATCCTCTGTTCTTGTTCTTCCATTTGGATTTCACAGTCATCTTGCCAAGTTTCATTTTTTTACAAGTTATGAAAATTTTAATCAATATTAAAATATATTTACAGATTAATTTTGAGAGAACTGCCAACTTTATGGTATTGCTCCAATAATTTAGGACTTCTTTTCTGTCTATATTTTTTCCCAAATGTGTCTTGACAATCCCTTGTCATACGATTCTCCTATTCCTCATATAAATCTTTTCTTCTTGCACAACCATGTTCCTTACTACTTTTTAAAGTAAGGATCTTAGTTTTTGTATACCTGGAATTATGTTTTTCCTCCTTACTTTTGAATAATGGTTTTGCATCTTATGTAGACCTTATTTTTAAGACTTTTTCTCCTTCATATGTGAATATTACTCCATTATCTTTGTTCTTTGTTGCTGTTGATGAAAAGTCTGTTATCAAAACTGATTGTTATTTTTTGTAAGTAATCTTTCAGTATTTTTACTACATTAGCTTTATAGCCTTTTTAAAAAATCTTTGCTATATATGGGTGTGAACTTATTTGTATTTATATTATTAACATTGAAGCTCACTTTAAATGTGAGATTCATATCTTGGTGAAATTTTTTTATCCAATATATCTTAAATAGTCTTTCTGTAGTATTTGTTTTAGTGTTACCTTTGCAGTTTTATGGGACACATATACTCCTACAGGACATATATAGGATATATTGGAGACCTTCCAATACATCAGTTTCCTAAGTTACATTGTAGGAGACCCTTCTGCGTGGCATGGGCCCAGCTCCCACTCGGAGGTGCACAGGACCCACGCCCACAAATAGGTTCTCCCATGGGGAATCAGGCCTGCAACGTGCGCAGGCCACTTTGAGTCTTGCTTCTGCTAAAAACTCCCCAGTATGGAGTGTAACCAGTTCAACCACTTTTCTCTTTTCATTTGCAAATATCCTTCTTCTGTGATGTGATTAGCAGCATCGGCTCCTTTGTTGTCTGTAAAAGGTAACCACCTAAAGAGAACCTGTGCATAGTTAATGAGGACCTTCATGTAATGTGCCCAGTAAGAATAAAAGCTCATCGAAGCAAGGGCCACGGCTTTTGCTCCCCTTGAGAGAAAAGCCATACTGTCCCTTTTCCTCCACCGGACTTGGTAGTCCGTGTGAATGTCTCACTTCATCCATAATGACGCGGACACTGCGGGCCAGTGTCTGCATCATTATATATAATGTACATATTCTATATAACTAATATATATGTATGTATTGTGAACTATAGTCTTAGTTAATGTGTTAATGCTATATTCAATGTTGTCCAAAGAGTTTCACCCATCTAATGAGGTTTTAAAAAGACATTTTGGCAGCAATATTTAGGTACAACACGAAAGGCATGATCCACGAAAGAAGTAAGACAACAGGCCCAAAAAGGAATTGCTTATTTTAACCCTACATCACCAAACTGAGACTCAACTGGAACTTCAGCTCTCCAAAAGAAGACACCTTCAGTCAGTTGGGGATCATCTAACTCACCAGTCTGATAACCTGCCTGAGAGACCCCTGCCATCCTTTAAGTAACCTTGCAATAAACAATCGGCTCTTTTTGTCGGGTATGACTTCCTTGTCCCAGCCCCCTGCTGCCTGCGAAAGTCTTGCGTTTTGGTCAGTGAGTCAGAGCACCTTTCTGCCTGCCGGACTGGATGCTGTCTGAATCGTGAATCACTGAATACACTCAACAAGACATTTACAATTTACTCGGCTACATTTTGTGTCTTCACAAAAATAATTAACAAGCCAGAGTTCGTTGAAATTATATACTTTTCCCTGCAAAAGACAATGTCAAAAGAATGAGGAGACAAGCCACAGACAGAGAAAATACTTGCAAAAGACACATCTGATAAAGGATTGTTATCCAACACATTCTGAGAACTCTTAATACTCAACAGTAAGAAAATGAACAATTCAATTAAAAAATGGGCCAAAGACTTGAAAAGACTTTTCATTTCCCTGATGATATATGATATGAAATGTGTTTTTGTGTGCTTATTGGCCATCTGTATATATTCATGGCAAGTAGACACACAAAAAGACACTTAATACCATACCTCATTGGGAAAACGAAAATTGAAACAACAAGGAGATGCCATTACCACTTACTAGAATGGCCCTGGCTGGTGCAGCTCAGTGGATTGGGCTGCGAACCAAAGGGCCGCCAGTTCGATTCCCAGTCAGAGCACATGCCTGGGTTGCGGGCCAGGTCCCCAGTGGGGGCCATGTGAGAGGCAACCACACATGGATGTTTCTGTCTCTCTTTCTCCCTTCCCCTCTGCCTAAAAATAAATAAATAAAATCTTTGAAAAAAACTAGAATGGCCAAAATCTGGACCACTGACAACATTCAATACCCACAAGGGCGTGGATCAACAGGTCCTCTCATTCATTGCTGGTGGGAATGCAAAATGGACGGACATCTTGGAAGACAGTTTGGCAATTTCTTACAAAATAAAGCGTACTGTTACTGTATAATTCAATAATCATGCCCCTTGGTATTTTATCCAAAGGAGTCGAAAACTTAGGCCCTGCACACAGATGTTTTATTCATAATTGCCAAAACTTGGAAGCAACCAAGATGTCCTTCAGTAGATTAATGGATCGTTAGCTAAGTTTTCCATGTTGGAATTTCAAAATTAATGATTTCTTTTCATATCCCCATCCTGATTTTTCTTCCCATGTTTCTTTTAATAATTTCTTATTATTTATATGGATGCCATTCCTTCTTTTACCTGTTTGAGGCTCTTATTAACCTCCTTGGAGTTATTTTATTTAAACCAAAGAAAATTAACTCTCATATATTGATTTTATTGGCTGTCTTTCTTAGTGTCATTTTCTTGATAGACTTTAAAATGTCTTTAAATTTTTATTAAATTTATTGAGGTGACATTGGTTAATAAGATTATATAGGTTTCAAGTGTACATTTCCACAATACACAAACTGTATATTGCATTGTGTATCCACCACCCTAAGTCAAATCATCTTCTGTCATCATATATTTGACTCTCTCTACTCTTTACTGCCCCTATTCCCTTCTTTCTGGTAACCACCATACTGTGACCTCTGTATGTGTCTTTTGACATACAACTTCATCTTGAGTAGCAGTTAAATTAGTCCTGATAGGTTGGCTGTCATAAAAATCAATGCCCAACTATTAAAGGCTCAACACAATAGAAACATATTTCTTTCTCATATAATCATTTAATAACAAGACTTTGGATGGCAGCCCCCCATATAGGGATTCAGAGACCCAGGCTTCTTTCGTGGCTTTGCCCTTCCCCAGGTCCTTTGAGGTCTTCCTCATTCACCATGTCAATTCTCTGACGTCCGGCCTCTTTAAATATAAACTGGATTTAGTACTAGTACCTATTTCATAGTTGCAAGCATTAATCATATCCCTGTATGGACAAGTATTAGTTGTTAGTGTTAATGACGATTATATAATTCTACACACCATGGGAGTCCCGGAGGTTTTAGGCAGAGGAGTGACATGGAATATTCAAATTCAGCCAATATTTGAGTACCCACTCAATACCATACATATGTACAGAGAACAGAGTAGTAAACAAAAGATGGAGATTGTAATCTAGTGGGAGAGACCCAATGATCAACTAGGAAGAATTATGTTTTAGAAAAGTCACTGCGGTGGCAGTCTAGAGGGTGAATTAGGTAAGTTTCTTGTGCAAAAGATAGTTGCAAAAGCCTGTACCAAGCAATAATAATAGGAATGTAGAGAAGAATATAAATTTAGGAACATGTTAGGGATCAAAATAGCAAGTCTTGGTGACATAACCCAGGGTGGAAGGCAGGGGCTAAAAGATAAATAGATAATAGAATGAAACTCAAGTCCTCAGCATTTCCCATTTGAGTGATTTGGCAGATGTTGACACCAAGATTGGTAATAGGGGAAAAAGAACAACTTTGTGGGAATGAAAGAGTTCAATCTTCTACCAGTTGAGTCTGACATTCGTGTAGAATACCTAACTGTGTTGGCTCAGAAAGCAGTTCAACCTATTTTGTCGCAAAGCAGGTGTTTGCCCTCCAGATCCATTCTCTACCAGGCTCCATCCCCTGGAAACCTGAACTGTATAACTGGCATTACTAGGGTTCCTTTTGCCCTGTTTCTCCATGAATTTTGTCAAGGTGAACATGGCAAGAGGTTGGGAGGAGAGAAGGAAGAGAGTAAGGTCAGGGTATTTATCCTCTAGGCTTCTTCTGGCCGGATGCTGTAGGCTGGCTTCATCCCTTGACCAGAGGCCAAGGTTCCGATTTAGTCAGCACCTCCCTCTCTCGGTCTCTCTCTGTTGTAGTAATTCTTCCCTCTTGCTCCGGTAGGCCTAGGAGTGGTAATGATTCCTACCGGGACCCTTGGCTGACAGAGTCCATGTTCAGTAAATAATTACCGAACAAGAATTTTACAGACGAATGTATAGATAATTGCATGGATGGAACTACACTGGAGGAAATAAGTCTTGTTTAGCTATTTGGATAACAATAAGTGTCATGAGATACAGGGTCAGCGCAGAGTACGGGAGGAAGAAGCTATTCTCTGGCTGGGTCTGAGAAAGAGCTTGGGGAGGCAGAACACGTGGTGGAAGGAAATTCCAAGGTGCTGTGGATAACATTGGCAAGGTACGTTATGAAGTTATTTAGGAGTTTCCCTGCACCTAGTAAGAAAATATATTGCTACTTGGGGATGAGGTGCGGTGGGAGGAGAATCAAAGGCAGAATTAAGGAAGTTAAAAACAACCCACCCACATTTCTTAATTAGCTTCACAGGGGAATTACTGCCAGTGTAACGATGCAGATGTTGGAATGTCTTTATTCCCTGGGGTGGGGGGTGGATTTCTCTTTCTGCCACATCTTTCATCCATTTTAATTGGCTTATAACTGTCTGTCAGAAAGCTAGGCAATTCCAAACCAAATAGCATACTTTCCCTATAACCGGACCAAAATAGCTGCGAGCGGCTGGATGTGCTTCCATCAAACAACCTTGGCAAGAAATATTTGCCACATAAAACACAGGTTACTCTCTCTTTCTGCTCCGAACCATAGGCCGCACCTTTAAAAAAGGCAATGAAAGTCCTGGAACAGTTGAAATTAGCCCTATAAATACTCTTCTAGGTATTCCTAAAGTAAGCAAAAGAGGAAGGAAATCCACCACAGCAGAGGTAAGGGATGGTGCGCAGGTTCTTGCCAAGAATATAGAACAAATGGCCGCTGCCTTTCCTCCACAAACCACCTCCCCCGCCCCACTTTTAAAGCAGCAACAGGGTGATGCCCTTGGTGAGATAGAAACGCACCATCTGAGAACCTGTGCGGGTGATGCACCTTCCACTCATTCCGATACGGTGATGCCGATACACACATCGAATCCTATCAGTTTGTACACCTCAAACGCAAGCCGTTTATTTTGTGTCCGTTTTACTCAGTAAACAGGTTTAAAACAAAACAAAACAACAAACCACATAGAACGGCGTGGGGGTCCTGGTCGGGAACTAGGGGCTGGGAACTTATGTGACTGCTAGATAAGTCAATAGTCTATACAGCTTTTGACCATATTTTCCACATGACTGCCAGACTGGTCCTTTTTTTTTTTTAAAGTTGACTCATGATTTTAATTTTCAAAAAAATAATTTCTCACTAAGGACTAACTAAATGTAAAATTAGAGCGAAAGTCAATCTCACTAGAATTAATCACTGGAAACTGTATGTTTTTCCATGGTTCTCAACTCTGACTTAATAACTGTCATCTTTACATTTTAAGACCATGAATCAAGGGAGAAATATCTCCAGTTTTGTGAAAATAGGAGCATTTCCCATGGGAAATTTTTAGATAATTTAAATGTTAGTGAACCAGAATTACCCCGATTGTATTTTTTAAAAATTTTTACATACACTTTAAACAATACTAGGGAAATGCTGTGAAACATTCACATGGGGAAACATTAATAAGAATGACCACCTTTAACTGGATTACCTGTTAATGACATATGATAAAGGCCCAGGAGACGACTGAGGACTAGTTTGGTGGCAGCCTAGATTGTACCATCCAGAAATACAAGCCCCCAATGTATTTCATGAAGTCCCGGAGCATCAAGACATTATGGTAGGTTGAAAAATGGCCGCCCAACTATGTCCACAGTCTAATTCCTGGAACCCCAAATATTGCCTTATAAAGCAAACGAAATTTCGCAGATGCAATCAAAGCTTTCGAGATTATCACGGGTGATCCAGGTGAATCCATGTGGTCACTGGGGTTCTCAGGAGAGTGGTGTGGGAGGAACAGAATCAGAGGGAAGACCAGGCGACGCTGGGAGTGGGGGTTGGATTGACGAGCTTCGAAGACAAAGGGCCCCAGGCCACGGAATATAAGCGGCTGGAAAAGGCAAGGAAATGAGCTCACCGCAGAGCCTCCAGAAGTAGCGCAAACCTCCTGACACCTTTGTTTTAGCGCAGTGAAACAAATTTCGAATTTCTGGCCTCCAAAACCGCAAGAAAATAAATTTGTGTTCCTTTAAGCCACCAAGTTTGTGGTAATTTCTTACAGCACTCATGGGAAACTGATACAATACCCTGTCTCTACATTTTCAAAACCTTTTCTTAAACTGGCTCAGCGGGGTGACATTGGTTACTAAAGCCCCGCAGGTTTTCAAGTGTACGGCTCAATCGGACGTCAGCTGCTCACCGCGCCGGGCACTCATCAACCAGAGCAAAGTCTCTTCCATTCCCACTCACCCTTCCTCTGCCCGCTTCCGCCTCCCCCACCCTCCTTTCTCTCTGGCTGTCCCCAAACTGTTGTCCATGTCCGTATGTCATATGTACCACATACATATTTTGGGGGGGACTTAAAAACACAGATTTATTTTTTCCAAGTTCTAGAGGCTGGTGTGTGTGTGTGTGTACACACACATATATATATATATATATTTTTGGAGGTAATGATGTAAGGTTTTTAATTCTCCAGAGATTCTAAAAAGTTAGTGAAGTTTCGAATTATGCTTTTTTATTGTTGTTTAAGTAGTTTTCTGCCTTTTCCCCCATCCCTCCCTACCACCCCAGCCCTCTCCACCTCCTTCCCGTTTCCACCCCACTTGTGTCCTTTATAATTGTATACATATATGTTTTCTTAATCCCTTCATCCTCTTTCGCCCAGCCCTCTAAACGTCCCTCCCATCTGAGATCTCTCATTCTGTGCAATGTATCTATGCTTCTGTTTCTTTTTTGTTTGTTAAATTATTTTGTTTATTAGATTCCACATACAAGTGAGATCATACGGTATTTGCCTTTCTCAGAGTGGCTTATTTCACTTAGCATAATACTCTTCGGGTCCATCCATGCTGTTGCAAAAGGTAAGAGTTCCCTTTTTATGGCCAAGTAGTATTCCGTTGTGTAAATGTACCATAAGCCTTTTTATCCACTCACCTACTGATAGACACTTGGGCTGCTTCCAGATCTTGGCTGCTGTAAATAACGCTGCAATGAACACAGGAGTGCACATATTCTTTGGGGTTTCTTTGGATATTTTCATAGATGTAGACTCACTAGGTCAAAAGGCAGTTCTGTTTTTAATTATTTGAGGCAACTCCATACCGTTTTCCAGAGTGGCTGCACCAGTCTGCATTCCCCCCAACAGTGCACTAGGGCTCCCTTTTCTCCACGTCCTCCCCGACACTTGTTCATTGTTGATCTATTGATGGTGGCCATTCTGACAGGTGTGAGGTGATAGCTCATTGTGGTTTTAATTTGCATTTCCCTGATGGTTAGTGACATTGATCATCTTTTCATACGTCTATTGTCCACCTGTACGTCCTCTCTGGAGAAGTGTCTATTCAGATTCGTTGTTCACTTAGGCTTTGGACTCTACAATAGTCCCACCTTGTCTGTTTCCCTTTCTGAGGTTTTAGTTACTGAAGCTCAACTATGGTCTGAAAATATTTAGTGAAAAATCCCAAAAAATAAACAATTTATAAGCTTTACATTGGGTGCTGCTCTGGGTGGTGTGATGAAGTCTCCTTCCGCACCCCGTCCTGGATGTGAATCACCCCGTTGCCCTGCGTAGCCACGCTCCGTATGCTCCCACCTCCCCGTTAGGCAGATCCGCATGGCTCCGTCGAGCAGAGCTGCAGTATCATAGTTCTGTGTTCAAGTAATAACCCCAGAGCACAGGTGTGCCGATGGCAATTCAGACTGCCAAGGAGAAACCATTTGGTGCTTCCTCTAAGTGAGAAGCTGAGGGCAGTGCAATAAGACATTTTGGGAGAGAGAGATCATATTCACATAACTTCTATAACAGTAGATTGTTATAATTGTTCCATTTTATCGCTAGTTGTTGTTAACCTCTTACTGTGCTAATGTATAAATTAAACTTTATTACAGGTGTGTGTGTCTATTTAGGCATCCGCTGGGGTCTTACAAGGCACGCCCTGTGGATAAGGAGAGGCCGCCACAGTTCAGCCACACTGGCTTCCTTGTAGTTACTGATCGAGCACGGTGACCGCACCTCAGGGATTTTGCACTTGCTATGTCCCGTGCCCGAAAGGATTCTTCTGCTCCCCAACGTGTAAGTGACTTGCTCTGACTCCTATGCTTCCAGATTTTAATTCAAATCTTATTTCCTAGCAGGGACCTTCCTGACTCCCCTTATCAAAAATGACATCTCTAGCTCCCTCTTTGCTTCCCTTCCGTTTTCTTTAGTACTTTACTAGCATTCTCCATAGTTTGTTTAGTTATTATTGTTGTCTTTCTCTTTATCCTCCCACTACAGCGTAAACTCCCCGAAGGCAGGGATTGTTATCTGCTGTGTTTGCCGTAGGACCTGTGTAGATAGGCACTCACTAATAGTTTACAAAATAATTCGTTCAGTGAAAGCAAAAAAAAAAAAAAAAAATCTGAATTGTTAATGGTTTTTATGCGCAATAATAAATACATTGCATGAAAATTCAAAGAACAGCCTGGCTACTGTTGAAATGCTAAATCCACATTTGAACTGCGCACTCCAATTACACGGGACTTCCGGACACTCCTCCACGTGCCTCTGGGCTGCGGGTCACACGACCCCTGGGCAGGGGGTGCAGCAGGTCCCCCTTGAATCCTTCCGTGATGCTAACGACAGCAACTTCTGACATTCATTTATGACATACACCTTGAACTGTTCTAAGCACTTTGCACAGATCAACTAATTTAATCTGACAACGCTGTGAAGTAAATCCTATCACTACTTCCATTGTACAGGTGAGGAATTTGAAGCACAGAAAGATTCAGGATACAGATCTGTGAAGTGGTAGAGACAAGATTCTCACCTAGGAAGCCTAGCACACTCTGTATCGTTGACCTCTGGTTGTCTCCCTAGTCCTTTATAAACTGTCAGTTCTCTCAGCCAAAGAAACAAGACTCTTTTTTTCTTTTTAACCATTTCAACTTTTGATTGTGATTATTTAAGATTTCCTTCATTAATCATGCCATTTTTGAGTGCAAGGCCTGTAGCCCCTAAAACAGTGACCAATGCTCAGTCATCCATTTACTGACTGAATATGTGAATGAAATATTGAATCAGGACTAAATGAAGGAGCACAGAGGGTGGCAATTGTCCGTAAAGGTAAAGAACAAAGAAGAGAGATTGTTCTTTAATCTTTTTTTTCAAAGAATCCGCATACAGGAACTTCCAAGAATCTAGGAAGAAAACAAAAGAGAGACCAAAAATGGAACCGTAGATAAAAGAGAAATATCTCTTAGCCGATAAAGAGCCTAGAAAGACTCTTAAAGACCTCTTTATTGGAACTTCGGTGTAATATTTCTCACTGTAACATGGAGCTCTGCGACAGTCGCATTCTTACATCCGTTTTCTGACTTCATTTCCTTTGCTAATATTTCCTTGACCCCACGCTTGTGCGACTTCTCCCCCAGTGCCACGTGTGCGTGGGGGGCTCTCAGCCAGTTGCAGAAATGCCCTATTTCTAATATTTACACTAAAGTCAGCAGTACCTTTTTTTTTTCTTTTAAATGGGGTAAGTACATGAGAAATTTGGTTATAATTTCCTGAACCAGGAAAGCCAGCCACCAGGGATGGAAATTCAGTTGTAAATGACTTACTTGTTAACTATTTTACTTTGTCGAGTGACTTAATAAGGAAAGCCGCCGCAGATACAGACCTTCTGAAAATTTAGTGGGTGAAAATCATCTCTGGAATTTGTTTGCAATACGGATTTCCAGCCCCAAAGCCCCCGATGGGACTCAGCGCATCGGGGTGGGGCTCAGACAAGGCTTCAGGATCGAATCCCGCAGGTGACACTGTGCTAGGTGGTTGCCAGACCACACACTGAGAAAGGCCCCTGTGCTGGGAAGAGCTGGACTTGCGGATGTTTAAAAAACAGAACTCTGCACTAAGTAGCTTTCAAACTTGCGTAGCTTTCTTAAAATCCTTGAGCCTCAAATTCTTTACTTGTTAAAAGGAGACAATGATACGTATCTCCACACTAGCAGATTGTCAGGCCGAATTTCCCTGGCCCGGAAATTTCAGTGACATTCTAGGGAAGGGCGTTGCCAGGTTTGGCAGCTACGTCATAGAGGAAGGGAGGTGGCGATTCTCACTAAGGCCACTTTCCTGACACAAGTGTGCAGATCCTCAAACCACTTTAAAAATACCCACATGCCTCTTACAAACATAATTTAGCATAAAGAATAAAGCGATTAGAAAGAATAATTTTATGTGAGTACATTTGCAAACTTAGTTGAAATGTTTACATTTCAAGAAAAGATGTAAACTGACAAAAATCGACTCAAGAAAAAAATACAAATCTAAAACAAACCAATAGCCGTGAAAGAAAGGTGGACTGTATTCAAAATGATCCTCTATAAAGTATAAACAGTACCAAATGCAAAAATACTAAATAGAATATTTACATGTAGATTAAAGCTGAGGGATTTTTTTGTTTATTTGTTTGTTTAAAGACATCATGAGGAAGTAATATTCACTAAGGAAGCTGGAACAGTTCACCATCTGAAAATCTATTCTATATTATACTTCACTGATATATGATAAGAGAAAAAATAAACAACCATCTCAACACATGTAGAATAAACATTTAAAATATTTAGCACACATACAACATGAAAAAAATCCTAATCAACTTTGATTAGAAAGTAATATACTCGGCCCTGGCTGGTGTAGCTCAGTGGATTGAACATGGGCTTGCGAACCAAGAGGTTGCTGGTTCAATTCCCACTCAGGGCACATGCCTGTCTCTCCCTCTCTTTCTCCTTTCCTTCTCCTGTGTCTAAAAATAAATAAATAAAATCTTAAAAAAGAAAAAGAAAGTTATATCCTCTATATAATAAAAGTATTTATCAAAGTATACAAAACATCATTCTTGATGGTAAAATAATGGAACTATGACTACCTCTAATCAATATTGTAACAAGCTCTATATAATGCAATTAAAGAAAAAGTTGAAACTACAGGAATAGAAATTAAAGAAAGAGGATAACTATTCTTATGTATAGACAATATAATTGTCTTATAAAAAGCTTAAGAGATCCACAATCACTGTATTTTACTAATTAAATAATAAACAAAATTAGTACATACAAGGTAAATATATAAATACTGAGTACGCTTATATGTAAGTGCACCAATCAGTAAAATACAATAGAAAATACAGATTCTATTCAAACAGTGATTAGAAAGTTTAACTTATAGAAATCATGTGATGAAAAATATCCATGCCCTTTTTTAGGAAAATTATAAAGAATTAGATTAAACTAATGAGATTAAACTAAACTGAATGAGATTTTTTACACTGGAGTAAATAAAGATATAGTAACATGTTCATCATTGGAGAGACTTGATGGAGATGTCAATTTTCCATAGTTAATTTATAAATTCAACAAAAATCTTATTGGTGCTTGTTTCCAAACGTAGCCAAGAAAAGCTAAGAAAAATTTGAAAAAGTAAAATACCTTACTCTACCAGATATTAAGCTTTATTATGAAGCTCTAGAAATGAAAGCTTCAAGGAATTAGGCCAAGCTCACAGGGACAAGCAGACCAATGAAAGCATGCAGAGCTCAGAAACGGAGCCTCATCCACAGGAAACCTTGACACGCAACAAGTGCAGCGCTGTCGATCAAGAGCGGAAAGAGGGTCATCCTTTTCACAAGTGGAAGAGATGCTATTGGATATACTTACAGGAAAGAAATTACATTTGTTTTCCACAGGCCGCCACAAACAAAAAATCAACTATTGTAAGTGGATTAAAACAATGACTATGAGAAATAAAACTTTAACATTTTTGAGGAAGCCAAAGAATTATTAAATAAGAAAAATAAAAAATTAATAATTACCCACATACAAAACAAAATTTCTATTAAGCAAAATACATTGTAAAGTTAGCAGACTAGCAACATATCTGGAGACAATGTATTTAGTAATATAATTGGCAAGGAATTAGTAACAGGATATTCAAGGAATTCACTTAATCAACAAAAACAAGACAACCCAATTTTTAGAAATGGGCCAAGCATATGAGTAGAAGTAGCAGCACAAATGTCCATTAAACCTAGAAAAACATGTTTAATTTGATTAATAATCAGAGAAATGCAAAATAAAGTCACATTGTGATAGGTATTGTATAACCAGATTACCTAATATTTAAAGGTTTGGCATGTATGATTATCTGCTTCTGGCTATAATAAAGTAACAGAAAACACACTTTATCACAGCAAACAACTAGAAAAATGAACAAAATAGCTTTTTAAATGTTGTACATTTAGCAACGATAAAACAAGGGTTCCAATAGAAAAGGCTGGAAATCACAAAGAGTGCCATAGAGGAGAGAGCTACGCCGAACAGCAACTTCAGAGACGCAGAGAAAACTGGACCGGGTTGTGTTTATGACATCCTCAACACAAACCTATTTTTTAAATAAATTTTTTAAACATTTTATTTACTTAT
This sequence comes from Anoura caudifer, assembly GCA_004027475.1. Taxonomy (NCBI): domain Eukaryota; kingdom Metazoa; phylum Chordata; class Mammalia; order Chiroptera; family Phyllostomidae; genus Anoura; species Anoura caudifer. Next base: position 210,416 of record PVKU01002418.1, read on the forward strand.
CTTTAGAGGGGAAGGGAAGGAGAGAGGGAGAGAGGGAGAGAAACATCAATGTGTGGTTGCCTCTCATGTGTCCCTTGCCAGGAACTGGCCTGCAACCCAGGCATGTGCCCTGACTGGGAATCGAACCGCGATCCTTTGGTTCACAGGCCCACACTCAATCCACTGAGCTACACCAGCCAGGGCCAATACAAACCTATTGATGTGTAAGATGAAATTCCATGAGTACGGGCGAAGAACAACTGGGAATGTGTAAGCTGAGACATTCTCAAAGCTCACACACAGCTCCCTTCAAGTACCAAACAGCCAAAACAGAGACATAAGGGAACACCAGAGTTGTTCCTGGGACCCCAGGAGAGGGAGGCAAGTTTTGCTGGAGAATAAAACCATACCAAAAAAAAAGTACCTTAGAACTATCCTAACAAAGTTTTAAAAACTAAAGGCTGAAAAAAGCGAAGCTGATCTGAAAGTAGCATTAACCACTTACAGAGTAAACGCCAACAGTCTTGAAAGGAAAGCAAGAAATCCAGAACTTCACAGTCACAACGTCCAACAGCCGATCCAAAATTAGCACGGACTCCAGGGGCCAGTCTCACACGTAAGGAGCTTGGAAGTCCCATAGCGCCTAATACGTAAAAGCTGAACAGACTGAAAAGTCAGTACCTCTTCTCAGATCTGTGAGATGCCAAAGCACCGCTCCCAACCATGGAGAGACGGCAAAATGAATCCAAGGAGCCACAGCTTAGGGAGCAGAGACTGACGAGTGGAGACCTCATGAGCCGTTGCTGAATCGGTGGGGGTTCAGTGTGGGCACGTCTGAGAGTTGAAAACTGCAGGGGGATTTTAGGAGACCCCTCATGATATTGTGAGATTTACGTCCAGGAGCTTGACCAGATTCCCACAGCAGATATCCCAGAGAAACCCCTCAGGGTTCTGCCAGGGAGAGGGGGGAAGAACCGTTTTTAAAAACACCAGGGAGCTCTGTTCTGCCTTACAAGGCCAGCCCTCGGCGTGTGCGTGTGTGCGCGGTGGGGGGGGGGGGATCGTTAAACAGAGCCAACCTGAGCTAGGGGAAGGGAAATACCCACTCCAGCCCACGCTAAGGTCCTGCCCCACGTACTGGGTGGGAGGTAGGGGGTGGAGAAAACACTGAGGAACCGTTGCAAAGCTCAGCGCACAGGCAAGACTCCCTGACACACCGAGACCTAACCGTGGGACTCTACAACGCTTCTCCTCGCACACCTCACCACCGCCTGACGAAATAAAGCCTCATTCGCAGCAGGTCCTTTTAGGCGATACATCATGTTTGAATATCAGGAGAAAAATCACAAGGCATTCTAAAAGGCAAGAAACCCAAAATGAAGGGTCAGAGCACAAACTGGAACCAGACATGGCGGGGGGTATTGGAATGATCAGACCAAGAATTTAAAACAACTCTAATGAACAGACTAAGACAGTAGTTTTCAACTTTTTTAATCTTATGGCACACACAAACGAGTTACTCAACTTAGTAACTAATTAGTAATTTTGCCAATCTGACAAAAATATGGACAATTATGATTGATTTACAAAATAAATAAATAAATATAGTAATACCTACTACTTTCTTTGTTCCAAAGTGACTTTTTAAAAAAAAATCAGGTGCCTATACTTTTATATAAGGATTTTTCGTACCAAGAATTAGCCAATTAGATGCAATCTTATTATGCGACAGGGCAAATAGGTGCGACTCTATTTTGTGACCTATTTACTTATGGTTCAAGACAGGGCATTCACACCAGAGGGCTATTGTTGTGCCGGCTCTTGGCATTTTTTTATTCGGCAGTCAAAGGGAAAGATGTCAGTGACCCTGACTAAATAGTCAGCTATCTCATGTTTTAAAGATTCTTGTAGCACATCAGTTGAAAATCGCTGCAGTAAGGAATCTAATAGATAAATAGACAGCAGACAGAAACAGACGAACAATGTAAGTAGAGATGGAAATCCTAAGAAAGTACCAAAAAGAAATGCTAGAGATTCTAAAAAAACTGTAACAGAAATAATCTCTTTTTGACACAACTAAAGAATCTCTGAGATAGAATATCTATCAATAGAATCCTTGGAAACCATGTAGTTAAGACAACAAAAACTGAAAAAATCGAAACAAAAAACCCAAGGACTGTGGGGCAGCTACAAAACGTGTCACACATGTGCAATAGGAATACTAGAAGGAGCAGAAAAACAGAAAGGAACAGAAAAACTACTTGAAATAGTGATGACTGAAAATTTCCCCCAAGTAGTGTCAGACGCTAAATCACAGATCCAGGAAGCTAAACAAACAACAAGCAAGATAAATGTCAAAAATAAAATATACCTAGGCATATCATTTTTAAACTATGGAAAGGTTAAGATAAATAAAATAGTCTGAAAGAAGCCAGATTAAAAAAAGAAAAAGAAACTCTAACCTAAGAGGAACAAAGATAATAATTATATCTGACGTCTTAGAAAATACATCTATGCTTACATGTGGTAACTAACATATGAGTGAAATGAAAGCCAGCAATGATGCAAAAGACAGGAGGGAGTGGACCAAAAAACAAGAACCAAGTATAGGCTGGCTGCGAAAAAGCACACTTACGTACAAAGACCCATAGACCTTGGATGTAAACGGATGGAGGGAAATACGCCACGCTGACGCCAGTCAGAAGAAAGCAGGAGTCGCTGTAATAATTTCAGGCAGAGCAGACTTCAAAGCAAGGAAAGTTACCAGGGACAAGGAAGGACATTACGTAATGATGAAGGGGTTAATTCTCTAAAAAGACAATGATTCTCAAAGTGAATGCCCCTGACAATGACGTCAAAACTACATCAGCAGGCTGCAGACACGGGGAGTGGGAGGCTGCCTCGCAGGCTGCCGTCAAAGAGGAAGAGCTGGTGGTGCAGATGCGGCCCAAAGGCAGGCTGCCCGAGGATTCTCTTTTGCTTGAGGGAAGCGAGTCTTTCTGCTCCCCTGCCTGGGTAAGCCCCCTCCCACACTGTAAAGGGCAATCTACTTTACCCAGAGTCCACTGATTTACATGCTAATCTCATCCAAAAATACTCTCATGGAAACACTCAGAATAATGTTTGACCAAATATCTGGGTACCCCTGTCCTAGCCAAGTTGACATATAAAATGAACCATCACAAAATAGAATACTAAAAATAACTCAATCCAAAGGATGTCAAGAAAGGGGGCGAACAGAACAATTAACAAATAGAACCAAATAAATAAATAAATAAATAAATAAATAAATAAATAAAATAACCAAACCAGGTAATGGCCAATTTAAAGCCACTATGCCAATAATCACATTTGGTGCAATGGACTGGCCATCACAGTTCAATTAAAATGCAGAAACTATCAGGCTGGGTAATAGAGACCCAGCCACCTGCGGAACGAGAAGCCCACTTTCGTGTGAACACGGAAGTTGAAAGGGAAGGGTGTGCCGTGGCAGCACTAAGCGTAACACAGCTAGGGTGGCTGTGTTAACAGAGACTTCGGGACAAGAAATATTACCAGGATAAAAAGGGACATTTCATGACGATGAAGGGGTTCATTCATCAAGAAAACATCTTCTAAATGTGTATGCACCTTACAGAAACACTTTAAAATATATAAGCAAAATTTTTAGAACTTCTTTTTCACTAATTGATAGAATAGTAAGCAGAAAATTAGTAAGGTGTAGATTTGAAATATTTTCAACCTTTTTGACCTAATTTACATTTTATAAAACTACAAAATGTATGTTTTTTTCAAGTGTACATAGAAATTCACCAAGATAGAACATATGCCATACTACACAAGTATTCTTTAAAGAATTATTTTAGGAATTAAAACTATACCGTTTTTTCTCTTGCTTCGAGGAATGGACTTAGACGTAAGTCTAAGAACATGAGATAGCTTTACACAGCCCCAAATATTTGGAAATTAATCAATACACTTCTAAAATAATCCATGGATCAAAAAAGAGACTAAAAGTGAAAAACAATGAGCATTGTCCCTACAAAAAGTATTGCTTTCTGCCCTTTGGGATCTCACAATCTAACAGGGCAACTTCGCAATAGAAATGGAAAGTACTGTAACAGAGCAAAATTGGTACCGGGGCACAGATGAGGGAGTGACATACTTTACATAGTAAATGTCATTTGAATGAGTAATTGCAAGACGATTGGCATTTACCAGTGAAAGAGAATAACGTAGGTTAAAAATACAGGAGCGTAAAATAATGGCATGGCATTTCATCTACTGAGGCTAAAGGGAGGATGTGGAAAAGATGTTAAGAGATAAGGCCAAAATCCTGGGAATCAGTTGAATAACGAGTTGGAGTCCTTGGACTTCATCTTTAGGCTTCTGGAAGCCACAGGAAGCCTTTAAAGCAAAAACAAGCAAAAAGAAAATGTAGAGGGAATATGCTTAGACTTCGGTATTGGAAATAAATCTCTGGCCGTCTTCCATACAGAAGGTGAAGTGGGTCAGGGCTGGGAGTTGGGGAGGAGGTACATGTGGATGCCGAGTGATCAATTAGAAATGAACTGAAATTATCCAGAGGCCGGATAATGAGGGTCTGAACTAGGTAGCTAAGGATTTAAATGATGAAGGACATTCTCTTGAAGAGTCAGAAGTCATGGGTATGAATTCATGCTCCTCTAAGAGGTGGACATTTACTCTTGAACATGTTGCTTCACTGTTCTAGGCCTCAGGAGCATCATCTGTAAAATGGGGAACACCGAGAGTAAGAAGTGTCGGGGACAACCAAGCTCGTGCCATCCTAGAACGTTTGTGACCAGCTCTGAGTATCTGTCCCCTCTGCCTGGAAAGCTCTTCACCTGCATCTTCACAGGCCGACTCCTTTTTGTCTTTCAGATATGGGAATGTTCACTTCTGGGGGCAGTTCTCTGACCTTCTAGTCAAAACAGTCTCCGTTGGTCACTGTTTAATACATCACCTTTTAAAAACTTTCTCAATAATATTTATTAATCTGCATTTATTAATATCCATATTTGTATTATCTATTCATTACCCTTTTATCTGTCCATCCCACACTGTAATGAAAGCTCTGTGAGAAAAGGGAACTCAGTGTCCCACTTATGTCCCACTGTTTGCCCAGCATCTGACACCAAGTATTTGTTGGGTGTTGGATCCGATAAAACCCACTTCTTTTTATGATTGTCATGAGATTTGCGTAAGATTACACAACGAATAAACAGTAGGAATAGAAATCATTGTCTTCTGATTTCCCGGTTCACTGATCATTTTCCCTTCTCTGGAAAAACGGTGACGTCTAGTTGTTTATGTCATAAGACCATTGGGAAGATCAAATGAGATGATAAGAAAAAAGGCTGTAAGATTTCTGAGAAGACAAGACTTAGAAGTTGCCCAAACAGGAAACAGTGATTCAGTCCCTCTGGAAGCTGAGATCAATTCACAAAAGACACTATACTGGCAATGTTGAACTTGAGAAGCTTGGAAAATGTCATCTTTGTTCCTGCTGATAAGTGATAGCCATGGGCTTTATCTTCGGGATCTTGCAGATGAGAAGAGAACACAGATATTAAACAAATGCAGGTATCATAAGTCCCCATCTCGTTGAGGTGACTCTGGGAAAACACCCACTCCTCCTCCATGAGACTGAGGACCACCCAGGAAAAGAGGGCTTTTTCTTGTCATCTTTTCCATTAAAGTCAAAATATAGCAATGAAGCAATTTCATTTTAATTCAAATGGTAGAATTTTGAAATGATCTTAAATTTGAAATGTATTTAGTGCTATGTTTTAAAAAATTTGTAGAGTTTTATTTTACTGCTCATAGTTTTTGATCTTCTATTTCTTATATTAGATTAGTCCTTTTAACATTTCATATAATAAGGGCTTGGTGGTGGTGAACTCCTTTAACTTGACCTTATCTGGGAAGCACTTTATCTGCCCTTCCATTCTAAATGACAGCTTTGCTGGATAGAGCAACCTTGGATGCAGGTCCTTGCCTTTCATGACTTGAAATACTTCTTTCCAGCTCCTTCTTGCCTGTAAGGTCTCTTTTGAGAAATCAGCTGGTAGTCTGATGGGAACTCCTTTGTAGGTAACTATCTCCTTTTGTCTTCTGCTTTTAAGATTCTCTCCTTATCTTTAATTATGATGTGTCTTGGTGTGCTCCTCCTTGGGTCCAATTTCTTTGGGACTCTCTGGGCTTCCTGGACTTCCTGGTAGTCTATTTCCTTTATCATTTTGGGGAAGTTCTCCTTCACTCTTTTTTCAAATAAATTTTCAATTTCTTGCTCTTCCTCTTCTTCTGGCACCCCTATGATTCAGATGTTGGAATGTTTAAAGTTGTCCCAGAAGCTTCTAAGCCTCTCTTCATTTTTTTTGCATTCTTGTTTCTTCATTCTGTTCCAGTTGGATGCTTATTTCTTCCTTTTGTTCCAAATTGTGATATGAGTCCTGGTTTCCTTCCCTTCATTGTTGGTTCTCTGTATATTTTCCTTTATTTCACTTTGTGTAGCCTTTATTTCTTCCTTCATTCTGCCACTGAGCTCAACCAATTCTGTGAGCATCCTGATTACCAGTGTTTTGAACTGTGCATCAGATAGGTTGGCTATCTCCTTGTTGCTTAGTTATTTTTCTGGAGTTTTGATCTGTTCTTTCATTTGGGCCATACTTGTCTCAGCGTTCCTGTTACACATAAGGGGCAGAGCCTTAGGCATTTGCCACGGCTGGGCAACCCTTTTTGCTGCTGTTGTGGCACTGTATGTGGGAGAAGAGTCAGGGAAGGAACAAAACAAACCCACAACTATCAACAACTGAACCTAAAAAACAAAACTAAAACTAAGCAAACAACTAGAACAGGAACAGAATCGCAGAAATGGAGATCACATGGAAGGTTACCAGTGGGGAGGGAGAGGGGGACAATGTGGGGCAAAGGTACAGGGAATAAGATGCAGAATAGGTAGACACCAGTCAGAGGGAAGTTAAGAATAGTATAGGAAATGGAGGAGCCAGATAACTTATATGTACAATGTATGGACATGAACTGTGGGGCAGGGGGTGCTGGAGGGTGAGAGGGGTGGTGCAGGGAGGAGAAGGATAAAGGGGAGGAAAAAATTTGGGACAACTGTAGTAGCATAACCAATAAAATATACTAAAAAAAATAAAACATTACTATAAAAATTTTAAAAAATAAAAATTTTGTGAAGCTTTAAAAACTTTTAAGGTTTTTGTGAACTTTTTCAGCTTTTTTGAGGTATAACTGACAAAAAAATAAGATATTTCAAGTGTGCATTGTGATGATTTGATATATGCATATATACTGTTAAAGGATTCCCCCCAGTGGTTAATTAACACATCTATCACCCCATACAATCATCCCTTTGGCGGTGGGGGGGGGGGGATTGAGAACGTTTAAGTTCTACTGTCTTAGCAAATTTCAATCACACAATTGTGTTATCAACTATAGTCACCACATTGTACACAGTTTGTGTTTTTCTACCAATCTCTTCCCATTTCCCCCACCCCCTAGCTCCTGGCAACCACTTTTACACTACCTGTTTCTACGAGTCTGGCTTTTTTTTTTATTATTATTATCCTATATACAAGTGATATCAACACCATTTGTCTTTCCCTAACTGGCTTATTTCACTTCGCCCAATGTCTTCAGGGCCCTATTTGTTATCTTCAAGTAGAGACCATTTTACTTCTTTATTTCTAATTTGCATGTTTTTTATTTCTTTTTCTTGCCCAATTGCTCTGACTGGAACTTCCAAGACTATGTTGAATAACAGTGGTGAGGGTAGGCATCCTTCTCATGTTCCTGATCTCAGAGGAAAAGCTTGTGGCTTTTCACCACTGAGCATGACATTCTCTGTGGAGTTGTCGTAAACGGCCTTTACTATCTTGTGGTGTATTTGCTCCGTATCCAGTGTGTTGAGTTTTTTTTTTATCATGAATGGATGCTGAATTTTGTCCAATGCTTTTTCTTCCTCTGTTGAGATTACCATATTTTCATCGTTTATTTTGCTAATGTATAGCACGTTGGTCGATTTGTGGATGTTCAACCATTCTTGCAACCCTGGATCAACTCACATTTGATCCTGGTGCATAATCTTTTAAATGTACACTTGTATTTGTTTTGTTAATACTTTGTTGAGGATATTTGCATCTACATTCATTAGGGAAGTTCCTCTACAATTTTCTTTTACATGCATTGTTTTTTGAGAGGGAGGATATTCAAATCTTCCCCGGAATATCAGCCATTTTCAATTTTACATCGTATTCTACTTGACTCTCGTTTCTTAGCTAATCAGACAAAAGTGAGGACCATTTGTAATTGGCCCCATAAGAGGACAGACCTAATATCCATCTCTTAGGGGCAGTTGGAAGCAAAAAAGAAACACATTCAGTCTGTAACGCTGTGTTTCTACTCTAGAACCCACACAACAAAATGGTCTTTCCTCTCTGACCGAGCAGGAACGCCCCCGTTCTGTCGAATACCCGTAGACCTGTCACAGAGGTAGACGAGTTGTCACGGATGTTGAACTGTTGGCAATAATGTGGACAACGCTACCTCTCTCCCACAGTGGGGCCATCGAGGCTAGGCGGTGGTGCTTACCTGCCAGCGCCCAGGGGTTTGCAGTTGCAGTAACCGGCAACGTTAGAATAGCAGCTTCAAGGCTTGAGCTATAGAGAGTTGAGACAGCGAACAGGGCACCACATCTCTAGGAGCAAAGCAGATGAGCTGTTAATGAGGATACTGCTTAGTACATGTAATCCAAAGACAGCAAGCTTGCAGGAGCAAGAGACTGGAGGAGGTTGTCTCAATAACATGTCCCAATGCCTTCCCTAATTTTTGATATTTAAACCGGTTTTCAGACTGAAAACTTGTTAAGATGTGCCTCAGTTCCCACGAGGAAGGACCTTGCCGAACCACGACAAAACACACTGCGTTAATTCCCTCATTTCTGCCCCAAGGTGGGCTTGAGCCATCTACGTGGTTGACTGGGATAAGGGGAACTCTGAGAGACATGGAGAATTATCACAGATCCATCCCCTGTTAGAGCAAAGGCATGTAAGGAGCCTGTAAAGAAAACCCTGGCCAAATGCTGTCCAACGAGCAGTCCCCCTGGTGGTCGTTTCCCCAGCCCCTGGATGCATAACTGGAATTGAGGTGCTCGCAGTTGGAATAAGCCCGACCCTGGGTCTGCTGGGTAAGAGCTGTCACAACAGAGAAATCAAGGACAAGCCTTTAACTATGCTCCTCTCACCCTCGGCAAGAGAGTAGGTGAAAAACAATAGCACATTCCCAAGGGATGAAAATTATTTTCGCCCCAAGAATTTCAAGGATGTAGGAATGAAGAACTCGGTCACAAGGGCTAAGTCCAGCCCTTGCTGGAGCCACAGAAATCCGGGAGGAGGATCGCAGACCTACTGCAAGTGCAACAAAGAGGTGCCCCCGATGCTGCGGCTGCGTCAGATGTGGTACCTTTGAGAGAACAGACTAAAAAGGCCTCAGGGAACTTTCCTGGGTGAATGTTTCCTTCCTATTCTGATAAGATTTTTAAAAGCTAGCATTCACATGGAAGAGACAAAATATTCGTGTACAGTTTTCTACCATAATATAGCCCCCAAGGATTTGAAACTCTGGGACATTCCATGGAACATCATGTTGACGCATGACATTAATGACATCATGTTGGTCCAGCAGAATGAGCAAATATTTAGTGTGCCGGCAGCTTTGGGAAGGCGGAGGCATCCAGGAGATGCGAAACAAAGCCTACAAGGATTCAGAGATCTGACGCTTCCGTGACGTTTTCAGCGGCCCACTGGCTGAGGGTTTGCTGGGATATGCCCTCCAAACTGAAACAGATTCCCGAGTCTTGCATCTGCTACCACAAACAAGGAGGCAACACACTTGGCAGCATCTTTCAGGTTTTAAAAGATCACATTCCACACCTGGGAATAATGCTCTGGCCGGATACCAGGTGACAGAAAAGGCGGCCAGCTCGACCATGGGATACCAAGTGACTATGTGTCCCAAACTGCCTGTTAGTCATTGGATATGGACAGCCCTGGGAAAGAGCTGACCTTGGGCGAGGTGGGGCTGTGCCGCTGAGACGACTCCAAAGGGCCTGACAGCTGAAGGCTGCCTACTAATAGCATCCCAAGCAGCTGGAGCAACAGACTTTTTTCTTGAAGAAAAATCTGGGCAGTGTATCTCCATACCCACCTCATAGGGAGTGGTGTGATGGTTTGGAGCTGGGCAATACAGTTAGATAGACTTAATTGGAGGTCGGGCCCCTTTCCTTCCTAAATGTATTAGCTCAGAAAATATTCTTAAACTCTTAAGGCTCAGTTTTATCACCTATAAAGCAGGGAGTAATAATAGTACTTCAGTTGTGAGGTTCCTGTGATGTATAGATGAGATAATTCATGCTGAGAACTTAGCACAGTCCTCAGAAGTGCCACCTGTCATTGTGGTCATGAAGTATTTGTAAACTGAGATCGAGCGGTTACAACAATGCTCATGTCAGGTTTAATCATAATTAATTACGCCCAGATTATTTCTCCTTTTGTTTTTCCTTCTAATTTCATTCTGAACGATGTTTAAAGTCTCCACGTGGCTTTCTTTTGATGAGTGCCTAGCACGGAGGTTAGAAAGGTAGGATCGGTGGAGGATTAAGAACGGAACATTCTTTGTTGTGTTTGCTTACTGAATCGGTAGCCCTAGCAACTCAGCTGCAGGTTGGCTCTGCGGACACTGCAGTTCAACTTAGGTTTATGCTGCAAAGGTTGCTTAGAATGAATTCCCCAGGCTCCTTGCTAGCCTAACACTCTTCTGAGACGTCCAAATACTCTGATCAAAGGTTTCCACTTGCTGGAGAAGTGGGGCATAATTTGACCAAATCTATTTTTTGCGTGGATATGGGTGTGTTTTCATTTCCCCTTCCATAAATAAAAAAAAAGAGAAAGAAAGAAAGAAAAGAAAAAGGGGGAAAGCAGCATATGTTATTTCTTTGCTGCCATCTGAAACAGCCAAGTGGAGAGCCAATTTATTCAGCCTAATTCATTCCAGATTTCCCAAGGAATAAACAGTGTTCTTGAGAATTCTCAGATGTATGGCCAATAGAGATCCAGTTGCCCAGGAGAACTAATGTCAAACATGCAGGTACCCCTGAGTCGGGGTGCAAGGCCCTGGGGACGGAGAGTGGACTCAGACACTCTCTTGGATGCCCCAAGGCCCCAGAGCTGTGTGATGTGACAACTGGCGTGCATACCCTAAGCAAAGACTCAGGAAAGCCTATAAGGTTTCCTGGAAGCATATTATGTTTCAGTGCTCAAAACTCAAATCAAATCTGCTGAGAGAGAAGGGATTTCTCAGAAAGAAAAACAAAAGGAGCTTCCCTCAGACCCTTCCTCTCAGAGTCCCACATATCTCTGAAGACCCCCAAAGAGCCCCCCCTTTTTCTGGAAAGCCTCCCTAGAGGATTTCCGCTTATACTGACAGAGGATCCCATGGGAGCTGTTCCAGATCCCGTTTTTCAGAGGCGCGAAGAGAGACCCTCCTTTCTCCGAACACCCCTCTTACTGAGAGCTTGCAACACCTAAGGTGTACGGAAGAAAGTTTGCATCCTTGGGAGGCAGGTGGTTGATGGCTCCAATTTTGTTTCACTTTTACTTGCTCTGTGAATTTGGGCACACTGGCTCTCTGAGCCTGTTTCCTTATCCGAAAAATGAAGATGATTATTTTCCAGGTTTCAGATAACATGTGAATGAAATAGAATGACTACCATGATTTTAATTTTTCTTGCTGCATTAATATGAGCTTAGTTTCCTCCAATGCGTCATAAGCTCCTTGAAGGAGTACCAAGCACCCCAGTGAGGGGCCAGTCCGTGTACCGTCTGTACTCAAATCCATTCCTCACCCCTCCCCTGCTTTGCTCTGCATTATTGGGGATGACCCAAGAAGGCTGCATTTCCCAGGCTCCTGGTTCGAAAGCTTTGTTGTGTTGGGTCCTGAGAGGCACAAGTCAGAGAAAATAGGCAGAAGAGAAAAAAATCCATGTTACTCTCACTCTGTCTTCTGACTCCATGCCTCTGGCCCTTGGTACGTCTCCTCTACAGCCTGCCTGGTCCCATCTCCCTCAAGGTGGCCCTAAGCGGTGGGGTTTGCAAACATCAACTTTTTCTTTTGTCCCTCTAACCTAAGGACTCATTCTCGGGATGCGTGTGTTTGGGTGGGGAGAGGGGGTGGTCTCACTGCCTTACCTGTGGCCTCTCAGCTCTTCTTTCACCAGTGCAATTAGTTTCCTGTATGCTGGATATTGAGACTTCCTGGTTGAACCCTGACTCGTACACTGAGTGTGGAGAATTGCTGCCAATTTTTAAAAAGGCATTAAAGGGTCCTGGTAAATATAGAATATTGGAAATGAATGAAACTTAAGCGTGTATAAAATTCCAGCATCCTCTTTTTTATAGATAAGATACCAAAGCCTAGAAAAGGAAAGTAACTTCCCAAGACAACACAGCCAGGAAAACACGCAGCATGCATGCCCATGAAAAAGGCGTTTCTAACTAATGCATGATGCAGATTTTCTAGATTGTACCTAACTGGAGGAAAGGGAGTCCCCTTTGCATATTGATGATTCCTAGCATTGCCTGATAAGGAGTAGGTTTTCAAATGGACTCACTAGCTGGTCAACGCAAACTCCTTAGAGAGACACACAGAGAAGCTATAAAGACACTGAAACTTACCATAGTGCCCAAATCATGTTGAAAATTTTGGCGTTAAAATCTGACTTCCAGAATTTCTGCCAGTACTCTGGACGGCAAAAGTTACATGGTTTGCAAATGATTTCTCACATAAGCCACAGAACCAGTGTGGGGCAATAGGGAAAATCGGCATCTGTTAGGCTTGCGATACGGTTGAGGAGGGGAAAGTCTGGAGAAGTCAAGTAGCCTGCTCAAAGTAAGGTCCCGGTCTGAACTCAGCCGTGTCTTCTGAGTGCAAAATGAATATTGCACAACCACAGCGCGTGTTCCCCATCTGACATCCGAAGTAGATACAACATCTGGAAGCCATAATGTGTACGCAGCCATTGTGGCAGCATTAACAAGTTGGAAATATCCTTCCCCAGCTGGGTCACTCACAGCCCCAAGGGGTTCGCAGGGGTGTCCTGGGGCTGCCTGAAGCCAGAGAATACGCCTGCCGGATCTTCCTGAGCATAAAGTTTACTAGGGAATTTGAGTAAATATGTAAGTACTTTAAGTAAAAGATTGTTTCACATTACACTAACACAAATATGTTATGAGTAGGAATGTAAAATTCTTGTGATTTTTATTGTAAAATCCAAGACCGAAAGGCACGTTTCAGTTTGTCATCACAGTGTGAGGGCGTGCCCGGGTGTCTGGGGAGGCGTCTTCATTCTTCCCTCCGAGGTACTTCAGTGAGAGAAATACTACATCTGGGGCTTAGGGCTTTTTCTGTTGTTGTTGTTTGGTTATTTTTGAGTATCATTAAAAAATCAAAGTAATGCATGCACATAATTAACACATAAAATTATATAGATGGATTCCAGTGAAAACCCATCGTTCTCTGGCTCTCTCTCTGTCTCTATCCTCAGCCACACTCCGAGTCCCAGAAACAGCGATCCGTTACGGCTTCTGGGTTTTACGTTGTTTTGTTATTTCCTGATGAATCAACTTTCCACATTATCTACTAACTTTCGCTCATGAAAATGACAATTCACCTCATTTAGACACCCCTAGAAATATCGCTTTCCCTCTACGGGCTTGCCTTGTAATCATTTTATTGTGGTTTGGGAGTAATAATATTTTAATATTGTTGTGATAAAATTTGTGTCTTATGTTTTGTGCCCTGCTTAAGAAGACTTTCCCTACTTCATGGTCATTAGATAGTCTTCCATACCATCTTCTGAAAGTTGCATTGCTTTGTCTTTTTTATTGGGACCCACAATCTAATTGATTTTTTAATATGGTGTAGGTTAGAGAACAAATTTACATCTTCTGAATGAAAGAATGTATTTATAGCATAATAACCAACAAAGGGCTCATTTTATGATATATAAAGAAAGTTTACAAATCAATGAGAAAAATATTAACCATCCAATAGAAACATACAAGAATGGTGAAAAAAGACTTTGCAGATGAAGATATTCTAATGAGCAATCAATATTTTAAAAGGCACTTAACCTCATTTATAATCACAGAAATACAAACTCAAACTGCAATAGAAAACTACTTTACATTCTTAAATGACAAAAAAATTTAAAGTTCTGACAACAGCAAATGTTGACAAGAATGTAGAACATCACAGACTCTTCTGAACTGATGGTGAAAACATAAGTCATTAAAACCATTTTGAAAATCACCTGATGTTGCCTACTAAAGTTAAACATACACATACCCTCTCATCCAGCAATTTTACCCTTTGGTGCACATAAGCACCAAGAGATGTGCACAAAAATGTTATAGCAGTATTATTCATAATAGTTCCAGGTTAGAAACAGCCCAAAAGTCCACAAACAGCAGCACGAGTTAATACATGGTAGACTATTTTTATAGCAAAGAAAGTGATGAATATCACAATTATAACTTTCAACACAAGTAACCAACACACACACAAATGTAGTAGAAGATTATATGTCTATGAAATTTTTTTTTAAGCAACAAACTATACTGATGAAAGTAAGATTATTGCTAATGAGTATTGAGGAACCCACCATAAGGACTGAGTCAGTTTCCTAGAGCTAACATAGCAAACAACACAGGCTTAAACAACAGAAATTTCATTAGTCACAATTCCGGAGGTTGGAAGTCCAAGACCAAGGTGTCGGCAGGGTTGGTTTCTTCTGAGACCTCTGTCCTGGGCTTGTAGAGTTTTCTTTTCTCCCAGTTTCTTCACCTGGTCTTTTCTTCTGTCCAGAAAAAGTCCAGCCATTGTTAATACAATTAGAACAGTTTGCACAACACCAGTGTAAGCTGGCAGCCAAGGAGAGTGGACAGGAGTGCACATGCGTGAACAATGACCAATTCACTGTACTAGTCAGTGGGGGTGGTAGATACTGTTGAGCGAGCCTGTGTGCTGTGAGACCACCACATTCAAAATGACTGAGCAAGTAGAGCAACGAATCTGCATCAAATTTTGCATCCCAGTCTTCCCAACGGAAGTCTCCTGGTTCTCCACACCCAAAGAAGGTGCAGCAAAGTCACAGCAAGCTCAAGACGATGCTAACTGTGTTTCTGATTGGGAAGGTGTTCTCTATCACAAGTATGTTCCACCAGGTCAAACAATGAATAAGGAATACTACTTCAATGTTTCTTGTTGGCATAGAGAGGCAAGACGATGAAAACAGCCGCAGCTATGTGCAACTGGTGATGGGCAGCTTCATCACAACAACACACCCACTCACGCATCACGTCTTTCACAGAGTTTTTTGGTGAAACATCAAATCACCCAGGTGACTCAGCCTTGCTACAAGCACGGATTTGGCGCCCTGCAACTTCTGGCTTTTCCCCAAACTGAAATCACCTGTGAAGGGGAAGCAATTTCAGACCGTTGATGAGATTCAGGGTAATACGATGGGGCAGCTGATAGAGGTTCCAACAAAGGATTTTGCAGAGTGTTTTGAACAGTGGAAGAGACGCTGGGGGAACTGTGTGAGATCCCAAGGTGCCTGCTTTGAAGGGGACTGAGGCGTCATTGTCCCAGGTGCAATGCTTCTTGTATCTTATCTTATTCAATAAATGTCTCTATTTTTCATAGTACGTGCTGGACATTTTCTGGACAGACCCTGTATTTGCATCCTAACTTCCTCTTCTTATAAGCACACCTTGTCATATTGGATTAGGGCTCACCCTGGACCTCATTCGAACTTGATTACCTCCTTAAAGACTCTAAATACAGTCACAATCTAAAGCACGGGGACTCGGAATTCAACGTATGGATCTTAGGGGACACAAATCAGCCTGTGGCAAGAGGAGAGGGGCACCATCTTACTTGTTCAGGGCTGGAAATATTTCACCCCTTGACCTGCTTGGTGATGGCATGTTAGGGGATCAATTTAGTGGTGATTTATGGCAGGGAACATTTGTTTCGTTTCTCTTTCTTTTTTTTTTCTTTTTATGTATGTTATACTTCATGATATAAGGGTTAAGTATAGATACAATTAAAATGTGAATTAGTCAGCTCTGCTTAGGTAACAAGCAACCTTAAAGTCTCAGTACACTCACATTACTTCTTGGTGGCTGTGGATCTGCCGGACCCAGGCTTAAGGAATAGCCCTTATTGGGGACATACCATTCTTGTGGCAAAGGGAAAAGAACAAGAGAGCTGGCAGAAACGCATGAGTTCCCTTCAAGCAGAAAATAAGCATGCAGCATGATGTCATTTTGTGCAAACATTGGTGACCGTTTGCCAAACACACAGCAGTGGTGAGAGATACAGACTTGTTCCCTGAGTGGGGGGCACTGCAGGTCAACAAAAAATACACAAAATCCCCTTATAGAGAGGTAGGGGGGAGTAAGCTAGGACAAAACAATAATCTACCACAAAAATTCAATACAAAGCTATAGACAATATAGCTCTGGGATGCCGATGACAAATAAATTTCTGCTAGGCCAAAATATTTCGATACTTAAAAAAATGGAAGTGTGGGACAAAAGGAAAAAAATTAGAACCTTAAAGTAAGGAAAGTCTATATAAGTTTGATATTAAATTCTGAATCCATAAATCTGACTACATAAAAATCAAACACTATGAATTAGACAAATGGCAACATACAAAGTTAAAAGACAACCAACAAATATTTAAAATTCAAATCACAGGTAAAGCAGCATTTTTCTTTTTTATCCTCACCTGAGGACATTTTTTCATTGATTTTAGAGAGAAGAAGGGAGAGAGAGAAATACTGATGCAAGAGAGAAGCATTGATCGGTTGCCTCCCATCCACACCCAGACTGGGATAGAACCCGCAACCCAGACATGAGCCCTGACTGGGAATCGAACCCATGAACTTTCAGTTACAGGACAATGCTCCAACCAACTGAGCCACGCTAGCCAGGGCATAAAGTGGCTTTTTTTTTTTTTTTTTTTTGAGACCATGATATTCCTCTACAAAATAATAAGAAAAGGTGTAACAGCTTGGCATGAATTTACCAAGTGAACACGAGAATTTGCCCATGTATCGCCTTCATTCCTGGGACATGACGTAACCCAGATGGACATTTCCAAGAGTGGAAATGAAAGAGGCCCTAACACAGGAAAAGATCCCTAGTCGCATTTATAATAAGTAAATGTGAAATAAAACCACTATGGAACACTATTTTTTCACCTATCCGGTTGGCAGAGATCTCAAACTTACAGACTGAGCTTCGCAGGCTAACGGGCAATCTTACCTGTGGCTGAAGGTGATGTTTGTTACGTCACAGCCTCCGCTTCACTCGGGCAGTATCTCTCAAAGCTCGCAGTGTACACGCCCTTTGAGCAAATGATTCCATTCCTAAACATGTGACTACTTAAAGGGGCAGTGCATCCCACGGACAGCACATGAGCAACTATAAGCTTATCGAAAGATATTGACTTTAGCATTGTTTGTTCAAAAAGTCAAAATATGGGAAAGAAGTCTAAGTGCGAACTTCCATAAAGCACTGATAAAATAAGGGCACAGCAATACAATGGAATAACATGCAGCCATTTAATACGACAGTTTTATGTTTGCCTAAATGGAAAGATCTTGAATTTATATTAACTGGGAAAAAGGAGAAGTGCAGAAAAATTTGTATAGAAGGCCACCTTGTGCAGAAAAGAAAATGAACAAGCTCTCTCTGAAAAGTATTAACTGGCTGGTGGTCTCTGGGTAGAATTGAATGAATGGAAGACAAATGAGGGAGGGAGTCTTACTTTTCACTATTTCGTCCCTGTTTACTTTTGTGTCATGTGTCTGTGTTACCTAATTATAAACAACCAACCAAAAAAATGGATGAACAATTCGGAAAAACTTAAGAGAAGTCATATGAAGAAAAGAAAAGATGCCAGGACTTAAAATGAACTAGGTCTGGGTTTAAATCCTCGCTCTTACCTGCAGGACTTTAGTTTCTCTGGGTTCTGTAAAATGTAACTCTGTAAAGATCGTAAGACCTAACTAGCAGCGTTGTTGAGCAACTTAGATACGATGCACCTGACAGACACGCCTGGCTCAATGACGAGTCGCCGTTATTACTTCCACTCGTCCCACATTAATAACCACAGAGAAGATTAAATCTCTTCCAAGTCACACGGGAAGTTTAACTCAGAGTTCTTCCTGACGGGGTAGCTGCAGGCTTCCAACTACTCTCTAGAGCCTATTGACTATAAAAGTAACCCTTCTCAGGTCAGGACAGAGCTGGATTACGGTGGTTCCAACTTTCAGGGGCAAGGGAACAACTGCAATGTATCTTCTTGTTGTGTTTCTCTCATTACCATCACAAAGAGTTCAACCAGCATTTGGCTGGGAAAGGAATCTTATGGGTAGTCTGGGGCCTCACTGGAGTTGCCAGATGAAGAGCAGGATGCCTGGTGACCCTGGAATTTCAGATAAGCAACAAACAATTTTTCAACACAGATATATCCCAAATAATGTGGCCTACCTCTACCACAGAATGGTTTGTGGATTATCTGAAATTCACATGACACTGCACGTCCTGTCCTTTTATCTGTGAAATCTAGCAACCCCATCCATGCGTGGAGACCCCCCACCCGTAGGAAAATTCTTGCATTCGTTTGGCAAACTAACGCGAAGCTTCTCAGCGCTGCTCTTTGAGACCCACCCCTCCCTGGACGTTCTGCAGCAGCGTGGACCCAGCTGAGGCAGAACTCCAGGACCAGGTGAGAAAAAAGGCGGAGACGAGGCACGGGAGTGCGTGGCTGGCCCATCAGGTAGAGCTGCCGCCTCGCTGACTCTCAGCTGCCCCTTCCTGCCTGGATGGGGTGGGTGCCTTCGCGGTAGAGCGTGAGAGCCGGCCTGGGAAGGCAGGTGTTCTCCCTTTGCTGACGCAGCTCCATGTCACTGAGCATGCGCCAGGGACGCCGGCCCTTAAAAGCCGGGGCTGGGCCACCTGTCAC